>GL501467.1:382384-408582 GCA_000149185.1 Mayetiola destructor | reverse complement strand
AAATTCTGCCTTGTTTTGTTTTGTTTTGTTTCGCATAATCTTTCCTGGCGAAATAAATTCCCCTCGATAGAGAAGACGAAGCCAAAAACAAGAGGACATTTAATTATTATTTATTATCGTTCGTCCTCGATTCTGATTTTTGATTCAAAGTCGCAACAAATTATTTGTTTGTGGAACAATATCAAATCACTCCGTTTTCGATTGTTTTCTATTGTTGTGAACAGTTGACGGACACAACAGCCGATAAAATACTTTGTTTACAAGTCAAACTGTTGTTTTACATTTCGTTGATATAGCTTGTTGGTAGGCCATACGCTCTTGTTAAAACCACATCATTAGTACATTATTAAAGTATTGAACGATACACTTGATTGCTAATTGCCAATCAGTGAAACTTTTGCATAAAACTATTGCGATTCAAAATAACAACGGTCATTGTTGATTTGTGCGTTTATGTTTGATGTTTTATATTTGTTGTGTTTCATGTAATAAGTAATAAGCACTTCCTTTGAGAATCTTTTCACATTTTACGTACGAAACTTCTTCGATTCCATAGTTTTGACGAGCAATAAACAAGACGAGAATATCTTTCGATGACTATTCAAACTTCGATATATACAATATACAATATTGCTGTAGCGATTGTTGGAATACAAAAAATTAATAGCATATTTCGTTCTACTTCGATTTATAAGACAAATTTCATATTGCGTTTTTCCATAAAATTGATAAGTGTATTCAATATTCAATGTTCATACATTTCGGCCATTTACACCATCCATTCGTATCCATTAGTAGCCGAAAACATTTAAATTTTTCTCTGATTCTGAAGCAACGCAAATGAAACATATGTCCATCAAAAGTAGCTGATGCGGTCAAATTGCTATTATTATAATTTTATTATTGAAATTGTTATTTCGTTGGGATGAGAATGAATAAAGATCAACAACCGAAAATCATTATTGCTGCAATAAGAGCAATTATACAAAAAATAATATTGTAATAAAAATCTTTCCTTTAAAACTTGAAACGATGAAGCAATCGAAATTTATATGTTTTCAATCAAACTTCATCTGAACAATCAATCAATCAATCAATCAATCGATTTTTAAAATTTTGAGTCGATAGATCTGCAAGTGGAGCCACACAATCAAAATGACAAATGATTTGGGGCTCATGTATATTTTTCATCGAATTTTTCGTCTTTTGGTTATATTATTATTATTATTATTATTCTTATCATTATTATTGAACTCAGTCGTTTCATGTCCTTTTTCCTATCGTCATCCAACCAAAAGATACTGCCATTGGCAAAAAGAAATGAATACATTGATTTCATCTTTCGGATTACGGTATTACGCGTCGTTGCTCTGAATATTATAATGAGTTGAATACGTTGACTAATTCATCAATTCATTAAAACGTAGATTTACTTGTGATTCATTTTGAATAATACGATGTAAAACGGATGTGTCGTTCACGATTTGGAAGGAGCGTGCGCGTTCGTTTGTTGAATTATCATGCCAAATGGAATTCGTTCATCGTAAGTCTGTGAAAAAAAAACCATTGAATGATAACAGCACGGATAAAATTAAAGTACGAAGACCGAGAATCTCTTTATATTTTATACAAACGAGTAACGAATGCAAACACTTAATTTCTATATTAAAACAAAGGCTTTTCTAATTTTGTCTTCATGTAATTTTATTAGTCGATTCAATATAATTAGCTTATTGGAGCATTCTACCATTCAGCTTCCTTTTTCGAATCGGTTTTTTTTCATTTTTTTTTTTATTAACATTTTTGCTTTGTTTATTGCTTTTCACTTTTTGCAATGGAAATGGTTTGAGTTCGCTTTTCTTGGTATCCAATTGCCTCTTAAGCTTATACATGGTAATTTGTTCTTTACATAATCCATGAACCTCACTATATGTACAATGTACATTTGTACATTGTACATATACAGTACACTCTCGTACACTGTACACTAAGTAAGTGTAAATCATCAATTTGTTATGTATCGCTTTCTTTTGTTTGGGATTCGTTTTGTTTTTTCGCCGATATGTTCTCGATTTGCTCAATACTTTTCGGATTCACGGTCGCATTTCGTCGAATGAGCAAGGAGCATCAGGGTTGGACCAGTGAATTTAATTCTGAAACTTGAAGAAATCAAAAAATTGTTCGTAAATTGTTAACAAGCGAATTTTATCAAATAACGAAAAAATGATACAAATTTGAGTCCAACTCACTTTATAAATTCAAATTGATTTGGATAGAGTGTTTCCTTCCGTTCCAGCGTAAACAGTTATGGTTACAATGACAATGTTTTAATTTAGAGATAATCGTCCATTGTTATCAATGACACAACCCAGAAATCAGATCATTACGTATTTGTTTTTATCTTTGCGTGTATCTTTGTCAAAATGAAAAGCAAATTACCGTGTTGATAATCCATAATCCATTGAAATATGGCAATCACTGCATTCCAAATCCAGAATCCAGAGCTATTTTAACAGCACCCGCATGGATTATACATTATGCATCGTTTACAAGCTGACTAAATACATTTTTAGACCATAATAATTTAAACGAAACAGCAATTTGCGGAGCTTACACAACATTTTTATGCATAATTTTTTTTCTATTGAAAAAATTTTGATTGAAAAAAAAATAATTTATATGTACGTATCGGGGAAAAAACCACAGGTCAAATTGAGTCAACATTAATGGTTTTCCACGATGGTTACGATGTTCAATGTTCAATCGTTCTATAAAATGCTACAATACATTCGATTGGATTCAACTCGATTCGTTTATAAAATGAATGCGATGTGGTTTGTGTATTCTAGTTGTATTGCCTGCCACTTATCACTACATGAATATTGAATATATAAAATTTTGTTTCGCATGTAATTTCGAATTCTGTGATCCATTTAGCCATTTAGTGCATATAGTTATGTAGTATAATGATTTGATGCAAAAATATTTGAATGACTTTCGGCGCTTTGTTGTTCTGTTCATTCTTTTGGCTCCGATTGCTAGGAATGTGTGGTCTTTATTGAATTTACTTTCCATTTTAATTCATTATGTGTGATTTTTAAACGTGCAAACAAAAAAAAAGCGAAATCGAATCCAACGATTTCGGTCAGTAGTTTCAAATACAATCATCGTTGTCTTATTGCCATATCGATCAAAATAAATTGTCGTTTATTTTTATTGAAAATTCATTACCTAATCCAAAGTAATATGACTTTGAACGATTAGATATGGAACTGGTACGCACTTGATTTACATTTCAGCCGTCTTTACTTTACTCGACTATCAGAACGTATCTGTGCCATACGCAATCGTACGAAATCATGTTGGTTTGGATAAAGAGTGCTCGTTGATTCTGACTCGACATTGAGGCTTCAACAAATGAATTGAATACATTTTTCTTGGATGGAATTTTTTGCGAATAGTTTTGTGTTCAGTGTTTGGTGTTTACTGTCGTTGCAATCAAAAATTTTATGCGAAATGAGCACTCGTTTTGTGGGATGTGAACTTTAGGATACACAACCTCACAACCATGAAACAAACATTCGTTGAAATTCGATGAAGCAAAAATGACCGCAAACGGAAAAACGAATAAAGTTGAAAAATTGAAAACGAAGAATTGGTATCGATTATTATTTTCACAACGATTGTTTCCATGCACAGATGTTGAAATGAGTCTGATCAAATTAATTATCGCCTCATCGCTGTGCAGAGGTACGCACGTTGTTTCTTTAACCGATAAACTTTGTCCAAATTATGAATTCGATTGCAAAATATTTACAAAACATTTCATTTTGATGATGGATTTTAGATGGGGATGAAACGAATGTACCGAAAACTTTTACATGTTGATACCAATGGGTGTTATTAGTTCAATCGTATCACACGTGCTACAGTTGAAATTGATCACGCATCATCGCATGGAACTGAATGTGTGTGTGTGTGCATTTAGTTTTCGGCAAAAACAGAAATTCACAATTAAGCACGACAACAACTGACAAATGTCTGAACGGAGAACGGACATTTATTGACCAACAAAAAAAAAAATAAAAAAAAACTTTAATATTTCTCATTATGTTGAACGTGTTTGCTTGCCAAGGAACATCACTAAATCGGTTTCATTAATAGCTTTTGGATCATTGATGATTTCTCTCGATTTGGTTGATGTTCAATTTTCAATCACAATCAAATATATCATTGTCAGCAAAATTCTAATTTATTACATGATTTGTTCGAGTGGAATTGCATGATTCGTGCAAAATTACTAAATCTTTACCATTTCGAATTCTTGTGACAAGCTGCAAATTCCCAATTTAGCATATATATTTTTTTCTTGATTTCACAGCATGATGAATTAATTGCATTTGCAGCACACACACACGATGATAGTTGTCATAAGGCACTTGTGTTTTCTTTTATTAAAATGGTTGATGATTTAATTGCGGTCAGCCTCCACGAAATGTTTTTGTTTTGAAAACATAAGTTTACCAGCGACGAAAAACAAAAAACAAAATATTTATCAAAAGAAGAAAAGAAACTAATGCAAATTCTTTGCATTCTATGCAGTATGGATGGGCGAAAAAAATTGAAATGGAATTATTTATTCGACACAAGCGAAATGAAAACGAACCAAAATGGTAGTTTGGCTAAATGGCCGAACCAAAAAAGAAAAAAAAAATAAGTGTCAAGTGTCGCACAGTATGGAAATTGCAAAATTAAATGTGCAATTTAAGTGAATTTTGTTTTTCTCATCTCAAGCTGCAGCCGACAGTTGACAAACAGAATAATAATAATTTAACTGAAATGAAATGAGCAAAATTAATTGTTGAATTGTCTGACACTGGCACGCGTCACTTTTGTTTTTTCCGTTGCCTGGCTGCAATGAGAGCAAATTGATTATTTAGGATCGGATTTATGTGCCTGGTGTTGTTTGGATATTGAATATGTTCGAACATCGCATGATTGCATTTGATTCCATGCAATGTGATCAAATCAATTTTTTTTTTCAGTTCGGTTTTGGCCACGTATTAAAAGTATGTCAAAGATAGCGATAAAGTGTGAAATGCTCGTCAATAGATTTTTCAATTTAGAGACAATGTTTGATCTGTGTGCCCAATGCCCAACTTTCACAGCATAATAATTTTGATGCATACAATGTGCAATGTGCAATGCATTCCAAACACTTTTCATTGCTATCGATTATCATTATTTGCACACCATTCATGGGAATTCATCTTAACCGCATCCAACAAACGATAATTCTTATCATTGAAAGAACTTCCTTTGATATAAATATTCCGAATCACATTCGAAAAAAGTGTGAAAATCTGAAAATAGAATGGAATGGATAGAATGAGTCTCGTCTTTTATTGCAAAAAGCCAAATAAGCGCCTATATTTTCGACTTTGTAGTGTTCGGTCGAAGGGAATTAATCGTCTGACCTATCATTCATTTTTGAGCTTCATCGCAGACACAAATGTGAACATTTTTTTTTTTGCTCTGTTATATTTCTCATTTTCGAACAGTTGTGAAAATGTTTTGCGGTTTAGCAATTTATTCGTTCTTCACGTTTTCAAATGTTTCGGCATCGACATATGCGGCAAACCTTTTTTGATGTCATCCAAAGTGAATAAAGGAAGTCTCACAATCACGTTCATCGAAACGATCGAAAGCTGAGACAAAAAAAAAAAAAAGAAAAAGAAAAAAAAAATCTATAACGAAAAGAGATTAAACTCGGCAGAACAACACTACCAAACACTGCATCGAAAGAAAAGCGGTCAACTTATTGAAAATACATCGAAAGCGTATCAGCAAAATGAGAATGTATTGGTTGCAGTCGGCAATGATGCAGCCAAAAAAAAGAAAAAAGAAAAAAAAGGAATTTATAACCGTTTGGCATTCGGCCAACTGAATGTCTAAAGATAAATGGATATCTTATAATTGCAAATGCATAAAGTAATCATCAACAGAGTGTCCAACGTCCATCCCATGAATGGGATTTAGTAAATCCAAATGAGCATATAAATAATATTCGAAATCATTGATAACCATTAAATGATTCATTGCTAATCAAGTGAAATATCTAATAGCGCAGGCTATTTGCAGGATAATGAAATTCTATCTAATTCATTTTTTTATTCATATAAACTAAAATATTTTAAATAATAATAAATAAATAAATAAATAATAAATAGTTACATACCAGTATTTAATATCCGGCATATTTTCATCCATTTTTGTCAACAGATTTCTTTATTTTTTTTTTTTTTTTTTTTTGGAATTGCATTCGGCAACTTACATCTGTACGTTCAAAAGCTACGGAAAAACATCGTCGGCATCGTTAATAACTAAATCGAAATAATATTACTTACATATTTCATTGAACATTAAACATTGATAGCAAAATAGATTCACAATGTGATCTATGTTTTTGAATAGCTCTGGTTCTACGTTTTACGTTCTACGTCTAGTTTTCAGATTCTCTTTCTGCATCGTTTGCAATATGAACAAATCATGAAAACTGAAAACTGAAAACTGAAACCAAACGATATTACCAAATCTAATATGAGCTCTAAATAGCATATTTGCTTTAGAGCATTCGCCATGTAATAACATTATGCTATAGAGCATATAACGTACATCGTTGACATTGCACAATCTGCTACGTTAACATTTGAATGAAATAAATTATTATTTCATGTGTGCAACGAAATTACCAGTTTGGCCACAAAATACGAGCTAAAATAATATATTTTAAACGGTTAAGGAGCCAAATTTATCTGAATGCTGCACTTTTTCCTTTCTTTCCTCTTTTCTTCCTTTTATAGTTTTTTTTCTTCCTTTTATTGCCGCCGCCAAATGAATCAATTCGTCTCAAATTTGAGCCTCAATTCTAGTTTTTTTTTTCCAGGCTTTTGTGTCACTCTTTCCATTCTGTGGCACTATCCGTTTTGTGTCACCCTCTTTTTGCTTTCCTTTTGTTTTGGCTTTTATAATTCAATACTCAAATTCAATTTTTGTCTTTTGCTTATTACTCCTACATAAAACTTTCATGGTTCTTGTGATGAGAAACTTTGAAAGTTTACATCGAAAGAAATGTCAAAAATATGCGAATTAGTTGAAAATAACCACAGAAAATTATTCTCGTGATGGAAATTATGGTGCCATCGTGCACTGAGTGTATATTTTGTGTATAGCCTTAAGGCTATAAAAAATATCGACATACGATATTTGGTTGGCCGATGATATGACTTGTGATTTCATTACAGTATGAAATCTTCAGAATAAATTTCCCGCTAGAGATCAATGCTCTGCTAAGTATTGTATTTATTGTTCATTGACTTATTTGGTTGGTTCAAATGAGAGCCCAAATGGAATATTTCCAATTTTCAAACAAATGAAATCAAATTTGGTTTGATGCTGAATACTGAATGATAAATTCTTACAAATTCTGATTATTCTAATTTGCTGAGGATAACTTAGATCTTATAACATATTAATTTGGCATCACATTCAATTGTTGGTAAACCAAGCTCATTTTGATGAATTAACGATGCTGCGTCGATAGTGAGCACCAAGTTTCTCAAACTGCTTTTGATGTATATTGTATACGTTTGTAAATTATCAATTATTCAATCACAACTCATGAAATGTTTCCCCTCGAAAGAGATCGTGCTTAATTAAGACCACTTCATTCTATGCTGCTAATTATTTCGGTTTTGTCTAGTTGTTTTTGGAAACGAACATTGCCTGCAGCTCATTAAAGATTCGCGTTCTGTAATTCAATCGATTTGAATTGAGATACTGGAAACCATGTCGTTACCAACCGGAATTAATTTAAAATTTTTAAGAATTGGCATTCATCATCCGAATTCAATTCGTTTGGATGCTATCACATGCCATTTGAATGGTTGAATTCTTCGAAAAAAAATTCTCACAGAACAAATGGCACAACGCCACCAAACATTCGGTAGATGAATATCTCTAAAAGCTAAAGCAGCAAATGTAAAAAGTGACAGATAGCATAAGCTTAATTCTGTTTGTTCTTATTGTGCCCGGGCGTCTCCATCCAAAATTCAGTCGTCATTTTTCTCTTTCAACAATTTGACATTTATGTGCATAGAGGGAAAAAAATCGAAGCAACAATCCAAAACGTAAGAATCGATCATTTGAATTATTAATATATTTTATAAATGTATAGGTTTGTCAAAGCAAAAAACGATGAAAAAATTGAACAAATCAAATCAACTGAAGCTCAAATTGCAAATAGTGGAATATCAGCACGTGAAATATATGAAGATGTACTAAGTTCACCGTCAATGTCGACACGAAAACAAAATGCACGACCACCAATTTCTGAAGTTATACCGCGTTCCCGAACATCCAATAGGACAATAGCCACATTCGATAAAATTAAATTTTTTAAAGCTGCACAAAGCAATGATATCTCCGCACTGGGAAAAATGCGTTTAAATTCATTGAATGTTAATGCGACCGATGAATTCGGTTGGACCGCATTGATGATGGGTTCCTATGAAGGACATTTGGATATTGTCAAGTTATTAATTCGATCTGGTGCGAAAATAGATGTGAAAGACAGACAACAGAACACAGCCATCACTTTGGCCACAAAACGACATCATTTGAACGTTGTGACATTTCTTGAAAAGACAATGGAGCTGAGAAAAAGTGAAATCGTCAATTTGAGCAGTGACGAAGATGAGACTCCGAAAGAAGTGCAATCAAATAGAAAAATATCGTGTGATAAATGTCAAACAAATTATGCAAAATCGAAACAAAACGAGCACCTTTCGTCAACATTGCACCGATTCAACGATACTGAATCGCATAAATTTAGCCGTTATTTTGGCATTCCAGAATCAAATGTAGGCTTTCAAATGATGTTACGCCAAGGATGGAATCGAGATGGTGGACTTGGTCCCAAACAAAATGGAACAATGTATCCTATTAAAACAACATTGAGAAAGCCAAGATCTGGTTTGGGTATCCGGCAGCCACGCACCGCTAAAGTAACACATTTTAAAGCATTTGATAGCGATGCTATAAAAGCAGATAGATTCACACCTGTTCAAATCATTACAACAAAAAAGCAAATTAAAGCGAACAAATTGAAAGATCAACGCAAAGATCGATACCTAAGAAAATTATTATCTTGATATGATCTGAATATTGTTTATGATGCAAATGATTCATGATTATTATTATTATCGACAATGAGTGGGAACAATGAGTTCAAATTATTCTAAAATTCTTGTTTCCATCCGATTGTACATTACAGACCGTTCAATCACATCATTAAAAAAGAGAATGAATACGGCGAGTCAAAAGTTATTCAAACTTTTAATTGATACGGAACGCGTTGCCGATCAAGTTCTACAAAACAAACAAGAAATCCTTGAATTAGACAAACGACGTCAAACAAATCGAATTGCCGTTCGAGATCTTGGCAAAAATGATGACAAAAAAGTTTGGATTACAATCGGGCCAATTCTTGTCAAAATGGAAAAAGAAAAAGCCATTGATTTACTAAAAAAAGGTATGATTGACTGCAGAACAGATGCGATCATCATCTTTTTTTAAAAAAGTAAAAATAAAAATATTAAATTTTTTAACAGATCAACAAACTATTGAAGTTGAAACGAGCAAGTTACGTAGTGATCAAAAGGAATTAGTGGCTGAACTACGTCAATTGGAATGTCAAGAACCACTGACTGGTTTCAATTTAAAGCCATTGGATCGCAAAGAATTAGCGGCATTCACTAAAAATATTCCTGGTTTTTTGATTAATTTATTTATAAAAAGAAAAATTGGAAATTAACTAAGTAGGTTATGTTACAAATGAAAAAAGAAGAAGAAAACAAATTCATATTTATAAATTTTACAAAATTTTGAAAAAAAAAAAAAAAATAAAGAAAACTCTCAAAACCAACATTTGAATCAAATTCATAAAATCTCTTTATTCGACTTTGAATTAAATAAGCATTTTAATAATAATCATTTAATTGCCAATCACGCTCGCATTAACCATTTTCAAAATGGCACAGACCAAACGCACATGAATCTGAGTGCATTTTTTTGTGTATTTTTTTTTTTATAATCTACGTTTAACGATCGAATATTCATTCTATTATGTATTTCACAAACATTTACAATAGCCCCAAAACCACTTAAATTTGAATAAGACAAAAAAATTAAATCTTCATGAGGAAAATGATTTTCTTTGTAATTTTTTCTTGTTTTTTTTTTTTTAATTTAAATGATTTGAATTGACCTTGATATCATTTTGATATCAAAGATGTAATTAAACCGCCTTTTCTATATATACTGTCATCAATTTTCCAATTTAATTAATTTAATCTCTTCAACGTTGTTAAATGTGTATAAATGTTGCCAAAAAGAGCGAATAAAAATAATACCATAAATGAGAAAAAAACATTTCGAACCCTAAATTATGCATTTGAAACAAGTCTAGAATGAATTATAATAATCAATGATTAAATTTTATCATGATTTTAGGATTGTGATTGACCTATCCGAGAACAACAACAAAACCAACAAAAAACTAAAAATCAAAACCACAAACTGGAACTCCATTTTAAATTCTGTTTAATCGAAAGACAATCAATAATATAACTTTTTTTTCTAGTTTTTTTTTTCTCTAGATAGACTGACATATAACGAATGAAAAGAAATAAATTTCAACAAAGCTATTTATGCAAAAAAAAAAAAAAAAATCAAAATGAATTTTCGGCTATCAAATTTCTTGCAGCTGTTTCTGTATTACTGTCAACCATAATATTTGAACCATCATTTAAATCGCCATTTGCATTTACATTTGCATTAATATTTCCTGATGTTGTGACTATATTCGATTTCAATGATGATGTTTTGTCTTCGGCCATGATTGAATTTCCATTTGAAAATGTTGACATTTGCACTATGGGCCAATTCGATGTAATATCGACGCTGCTACTTTTTCGTTTAATTTGCGTTGATGGACTCACTTTTTCCAGATACATTGAATCGTTTGCATCCACACTAATTGCCTGTAAAGCAGTACTTGAAACTCTTTTATCTTTTTTTGTTAGTTGTTTTGTGGCGGCTATTATAACTGATTCCTTTACATCATCGCTGAATATATTTCCATTTTTGTTTGATTGAGGCTTTGCATTTGATATTGTTGATGCATTTGTTGATACATTTGCCAATTGGCCGATACTTTTCTTCTTTTTGTCGGTATCTTCATCGATGTCTGATTGTTGCAAAATATAAACATATGTAAACAATTTAAATGTCACCCAAATTTTCTTTTAATTTGAAATTGTTTTCATTTGAAAGAGATTTACCTTTGGAATCTTTATCTTTATCTTTGTCCTTATCTTTGTCTTTTTCCTTATCTTTGAGCTTTTTGAATCCAGGAAATGCCTTATGTGTTTTTAGAATTTCTTTACTTGATCGCACCAAATTGTTACGTATACCCAATTGGGTTTCGGTTGTGCCAGTACCACTTATTGCTTCTGATTCCTCAGTTATGCTCACCAATTGGCTCATATTATTGCTTGCATTCAACTCATCGTTCACTTGAATTGGAATATCATCTGGAAACAGATTTTCATTAAAACATAAAATGAAAAAGAAAGAGAGAGAGAGAGAGAGAGAAAGAAGAAAAAAAGAAAAGAGTCAATTAGTTAGTTGTTTGCTCTGTAATTAATCTATCAATAATCATCATATTGTAATGGTGAGCCTAACGAAAAATTCAATTGAATTAATTTACATCTAGAAATTAAAACGAAAATGCAACTAAACAAAATGGTTAGAAATAACATCGCATTTGATTAACGTAAATGAGTGTCCACCAAAGCGCATGCAATACTGTAACCAAATGAAAATATATAAAAAAAAAATCGTCTTATGTGACAACTGGGATGCATTCGGAATGGAATTTTCTGAATATTCTAGAGCACAATACTTTGCATTCTATTCGAATGTTGATTGAGTAACGGTAATTCATGCTTTCATGCAAATTACAAATTGTAAAATTGTTATAAATTTTTTTGTTTTGTTTTTTTTTTGTTTTCCTTCGCCCACAAAGGAGATTCATGCATTAATTTGGTCAAATTTATAAATTCGACCAGATTCAAAATTCGATGAGAAAAGAACTGTATTTTCGGGACACGAAAACTCTAACTAAAGCAAATATTGAAGAATGTCATCGGCTCAAAACTAAGCTGGTTTGCTGCATGAGAGAATTGAAACTGCTGTTGTGAAAATCGAACTGAAACGATTTTCAAAACAATAAGCTCAAGAGAATCGAAAATATATTGAAAATGTATTATAAATAACTTGTGTGAATGTTAAAAATTCAAACGCAAAAAGTAAATATAATAAAAGCAACATAAATTCGATAAAATTTGTAAACCTACGAAGAAAACCAAAATTCGCAAATCCAATTTGCAAAAACGAAATGAGTGTTTGTGTGTGTGTGTGTGTGTGTATCAACGTAAAATAAAAATCAAAGCAAAATTAAGCAGATTGTAACGTTGATTAATTGGAACCAAACAACTGAACTTGAAAGGTGTATAGAAACTGAGAACTGAAAACACAAAAACAAACATAAAAATTGAAGAAAAAAATCGTGTATATTTTTCGTGTTTGATGTGTTGTTGCCCATACCTGTGAAACTTGCTCTTTAATCAAGAAAATTCAAAGGGCTGATGAAGTATGCGTAGCCGACGGTAATGATTGATTGTCAATCTACGAAGATTCATAATGTTTCTTATTTTTTTTTTTTTTTTTTTTCATTTTATCATCGATATCGTTACTATAATATGTATTGTTATTATTATTATTATTATTGTTATAATTATTATCGAGCCCACAATTTATTTTGATGACGTCGTGATTCGCCACATTAGATAAGCGTTTGTGCATACAAGATCGCAGATTTGCTATTTTAGAAAACGATTTTCAGATGAATTGTATTCTTGAAAATTATTTTCCATTTAGAAATTTTGTGTTGAAGACATTGGTACAATGTGAACACTGGCCGGTCGACCATGGATAATAAGTGCTTGAAATTCTTCATTTGCATCGTCTTGTAAATTGTCCAATGTTTGACATAATCGTGCTCCAGCACTTGAACGTATTTCGTTACGATTGATTTGGTTTGGTGTTGCATTTGGTGTATTATTATTATTTGTGGTTCGACCATTTGAATGTGATGATTGTGGTCGACGTCTTAATGGCGATTGATTTAATAAATTTGAAACAACCATTGCGGCTGTTGTTTCACCAGATTTTTTATGCTTTGGTGAACTGGTTGGACTTGAATGTCTTGATGTTTTCGTTGATGTTGATTCCGTTGGTTCCTCTTCAATGCTGGATGTTTTACCGCCCGGACTATATTTCCATCCCCAATTTTTCCATCGCTTTTTTGAATCGAATTTACGCATTTCTTTGGGACTGTAATTCGTTTCGTTCATGTTTGCATTATTTTCATTTGTTATTAATGTTGGTTCAATATTAACATCAATGCCCATACGTTGCATTTGTTGTGCTTCCAAAGCGGCTACAATATCCATCTCAAGATCGTCTGTACAATTCACATTTTGTTCAATTGTTTTCGGGTTCGATGATTTTGATACATGTTGTTGTGTCGTGAGTTTGTGTAATTGTTTTTTTTTTTGGGGTTTGGATCAGGATTGATAAAAAAGTTGTTTGTGTGTGTGTGTGTATTTGTGTGTATGCCATACATATGTTGTTGAGTTTGTTTTTTTTTCGAAATCAGAAAAAAACGCACAAAAATCGAACAAAAGAAAAATGTTTTTTTGAGTCATTTGATTGAAATTATCATTTTTTTTTTGCTATATTAATTTAATGAAAATATAAAACAATCATCGAAAACCATCGAATGTTCCAGCATGTGGCACGTGTTACTCTATTATTGTGGTCATTTTTATGAAAGAAAAAACAACAATCATCTCTGTTTCTGAAATATTTGCATTGTTTTTAAATAGCTTCTCTTTCACAAGACAATATTTGCACTATAAATATTGTATGAAACACACGTTTGGCGGTGAAGATCGAGCTGCAAAAACACACATACCTTTGATTTATCGATCATCAGTCGTGATATAAGAAAAATGCAATCAAAATGGCACGAACATTATAAACATTTTTTGAATGAGTCTCAGTGCAAAGACAAAACGAATTGCAATTGTTGCATACATATATGTATTCTGTGTGCAAATTATCGAGATCGAACGAAAATGAATTATATCGATGATTTTGTTTTTTTTTTTTGTTTGCCAAACATCAATTGGCATTAGTTGCGATTTGAAATTGTGTGGGGGTCACAATTAGTTGAATAAAATCTTCATTGCTTTTAATTGTTCGAATGAATTTCGTTTTGTTTTTTTTTTGCATTTCCTCGATGAGAAATGATCGAATAACGAATCATTTTGATTTCATTCAACAAACAAACGACCATTAAAAATTTAATTTTGCCTCCGATGAAATTCAACGCATGAAAATAACCAATTAATCATTCACACAGACAATCAAATTGTTGATATACAAGTGAACATTCGAACATGCAATTACAATTCCATTCAATTTTTGTGGAAATTTTTTTTTACAAATAAAATATATAGTCTATGGATTTGGTTTTTTTTGCTATCCGTAGAATTGATTTCCACGTAAAATTATTTAACAATTTTCTACTGATCAAATTCTATCGGTTTCACTTTGTTACATTACCATACGACCATAAATGATACCAATTGAAAAATTATACAATTATTTTGAAGATTCGTTTAAATGTAAAATGAAGATAGGATTAATATGGATATTCGATGAATATTGATTAATAATAATGGATTCCCATAAATTATTATTTAGCTACATTCAATAGAGTTCAAATTCTACATGGATTATGGATGAATACATAATAATAATTCAAATTGATTATCATTTTTTGAGATTCGTTTTGCTGTGATTTTGTTGCCATTTAGATGCCATGAAAATGTTAACTAAATTTCGGTTGAGATGTCCCCTAAAGTGCATTTCGTGTGCATCTTTGAAATGAATTCTTCTGATTTTTTTTTTCACAAAACAAACGATTCCCAAAAAAAAAATACGGAAAATAGAACACAAACACATAAAGAAAAAATAAATCTTTTTCCATAGATTTATGATTGATTGAATTCACATATATCCGAACATGAAACGATTAAATTGAATTTGAACGGATGAATGAAAATTTATCATGGTAATTGAAAGTTCACCTGGTAATTTTTTCGTACGGAACGATGCGTTTGTAATCATTGATTTGGAAACAGTAACTATGTGTGTTGATGGTGTCAAAGCAACGCTAATTCCCATCGGTCCATCGCTCGGTTGTCCTGCAAAAATGGAAAATAGAATGTTATTAATGAAATGTGGTCTCTCAACCAAATGGAACAAATGGACTAAATGAAAATTTCGCAAATAAAAAATCAAAAAAAAAAAAAATACCTGATACGTTGGCAAGCAATGAATTTTTAATGGCATTTGTGACTAATATCACCTCCGGATAAAGTTCATAACAGGCTCGATTATGAATATCATCAACTGTTTGAATGGCAATCGATGCAAATTCATTGAACATTGCAAAATATGTGGCATGCGATAATTCTAACAAAAATTGCGATGATAATGGTATGCGTGGTTGTGGTTTTGATGAAACCAACAAACTACCATTCGAATCATTACCATATGATGAACGATGCGCGTGACCATATTTAGCAAAACCTTGATTCACCAATTGTGATGCGATCCGGCATAAATGATGCAATGATGATTTTGGTATCGAACTCAATTGTTGATTATACACAAACATGATAGCGGTCATTATTTTTAAGCGATTTTGTGCATTAACTGATTCAATTTGTGGTAACGGTCCCCAATTAACATCTTTATTGCTATTCTCTTCCCATCGCCGTAAATCATATGCATTCAAACATTTTTCTTCATGATAAATGGATGCTTGGGCCAATACTGGCATCCGAAATGATATTACCTTTGGCTGGCCATCATCGGTACTTATTTCAATATTATAAATGCCAAGCAATAATGTTTCGATGCTGCGACAACTTTTTTTATCGCCCTGTGCCACTGCATTTAAATATGTATAAATAAGCGTCGGCACAAATTGTAATGTGAAACGTTTTAGCTCCGGTTCATTTGAACGATAATAGCTAAATAATTGATCACATATTGAATGTAAAACCTGTACCATTAATTATAATGAATATAAATGGAATGATTAATGAAAAGATATCGATTTAAATTTTATTCAAAAAAACATCCGGTATACTTACATCGGGATATTTGAGTCGTTCATTAATTATCGTAAATAGCGCACTGGATATTTCATGATTGTGCTCATGCTGGGCTGCAAATGCACGAATCTCTGTTGGTTCTATTGCCGCATAATCGGCTAGCCAATCATTTACTATTGACTCAGCCATTCTTGTAATACGCCTCCCTCTCTCTCTCTTTTTCTTCCTCTCTCTCTCACTTTCGCAAACTTTCACTATCTTTGCGACAGATTGGCCACTGTTTTTATTACATTCTGTAACAAGTCAGAATAAAAAACAACAAACTTAAAAATTCGTTTGATATTTTACGTTGTAAATATGTGCACGGTGCACATTTATGTTCCTTGTCTTAATTAAACTAATCATCAATATCGCGCAATAGAACCTCCAACACTCGAAAGTCTGGCGAATACCAAATTTTTATTAGTTTTATTTCTTCTCTTTTCTTTTCCTGTCTAATTTCGAATTTCGACTAATTGGAACGTTTCAGTGCGTTTGAACTTCTCATAAAATAACACTTTTGCATGACTTTTGCTATTGTCCGTTTTTGCTAGCAGTTAAGCATGTCAGCGATTATGTGTCATTCGAATGACTTAACACACATGGTATGTGAGAAAAAAAACTTCCATTCAAAATATGAATCAAAACATTGATTCAATTTTGCTCAACAGAAAAAATCGATTGTCGTATATTTATTGCTGAAAAATCATGCGAAACAAATACAATTCATTACTATTGACAAAGGAACCACGGTTTGTCACGGTTTCAAAATAGATGTTTTGTATTTTGTTTTGTTGTTTTGAATCCACTGCTGTCACTGTTTACTGTTCACGCATCGGAAATGGCATTGAGCAAATTCTTTGACGGTCGAATGGAGAAATAAGATATCGCATATCTATTTCAAACTGTTTTACATTTCGTGAACTATTTTCACTAATATGAATCACTTACGCTTAATAACTTTAACAATTTTGACAAAATATTCTAACAGAAAACTATGGTTTTAGTGTCATTTGGTTTTCAGTCATTTCGCAAAGTTTTGGAGATTCCATCACAAATAATTATCTGAGAAGATTTAGTGATTCGAAATGAAATTTCCAAAAAAAATATCAACAAAAACATCGAATAAGTTTATTTGCTATTCCAATTAAAAATCTACAATTTCGAATGGATGATACATTTTGAATTATTACACCAACCAAATGGAAAATGCCCCACAAAAGAGGTGTTTTCGATTGAAAACTATTTAATATTTTTATTTTTTTTTGAATTCAGACAAAAAACGGAAAAAGGAAAAAAAAAACTTTTTTTTTTTCATTTAATTGCTTTGATTTTGCATGATATTGATAATGCACTCACTTGCTATCTACTGATAGTATAAAGTTCATTAAAAACCCTATCAAAACGACACACACTCTCACACCAGAATAACGAGCAGCCCAGAAACATAAATTATTGCATTTGCGCTATTCACCTATTAAACTGTTGTGGTGAATGTCAGAGACTATTTCACCAGTGTCCTCTAGAGTGCGCAACAATTGTTGTTTATCATCAATGATAAAACTATTTATTAACATTTTCGTCTGGTTGAATATTAAAATTTTCAGAACGAAAATACTAATTTTTTATTCAACGTTCCAATTTCAATAGAAATTTAAACGGACAAAATGGCCAAATGGAAAAATAACTTATTTTTATAATAACTTATTTGAATTATTGAAAATTCACCACTGCAACGTCAACGACAGCCAATAACGTGACATTTGATCAAATTCCTTCCAAATCTTTTTCCATTTTATTTGTTTGAGTATGCATACATTTTGTTCGTATCGAGATGCGAGAGAAAAAGAGAAAGAAAATGGGAGCAATGTTAAGCCATCAATGTAGTAAATATTGAAGAGTTGTTTGCCACGTAAAAATACATTGGCTGTAACCATCTGTGTTGCCTGGATCTAAGCGAATCAGTATATTCGTTGAACAGAGGCTGTCAGTAAAAAATCTGATTATCTTCGATTGTCCGATTCCAATAATTCACATTTTTTGCTTATTATTTTAATTTTTTGTCGAAAGTTTATGCATTTCGGTATCTGCAGAAATTAAGTTTTTTGTTCTCTTCGAATTGTTGCAATTGTGTTCATCTGATTGTATTATTTGTTGTGTTTGTTATTCGTTTTTTGTAAATTTGATCTTTTAATTGTAATGGGTGCTGGAAGTAGTGTTGAAGTACCGGGCGGTGGAACCGAAGGATACCATGTTTTACGTGTAAGAATTTTTCAATTTTCGGCAATATTGTGGGAGAAATAAATGAATTATAACTATTGTGTTGAAGCATTCACCACAATTGAATGACGTGTACCGTTTGACAGATTTTTGTTTTCGAAATTCTGTATTCGAAATTGAATTATTTTATTTATTATATTGAAATGATTGAAAAAATTTATTATAATTATTATAATTGTGAATGAATCGATTTCAGGTCCAAGATAACTCACCAGCTTCTGCTGTTGGTTTGGAGGCATTCTTTGATTTTATAATTGCCATCGAAAATATTCGATTGGATCAGGATAATGACACATTAAAGGAATTACTCAAAAAAAATGTAAATAAGCCGATTTGTGTCACGGTTTATAGTAGCAAAACACAACTCGTTCGAAATGTCACATTAACACCCAGTGATACATGGGGCGGCCAAGGATTGCTTGGTGTATCAATTCGTTTTTGTTCATTCGAAGGAGCCAATGAAAATGTATGGCATATTTTGGAAGTGCATCCATCATCACCAGCTGAAGAGGCTGGTTTGCGTTCGTTTAATGATTATATTATTGGAGCTGATTCAATTTTACATGAAAGCGAAGATTTATTCACTTTAATTGAATCACATGAGCAACGACCATTAAAATTGTATGTTTACAATACAGAAGATGATACGTGCCGTGACGTTACAATCAAACCAAATTCTAAATGGAACGGAGAAGGTGTGTTAATGCATAATTTTCATTGTACTATAATTTTCATTGTGGATTCAAATATATTTTGTTGTGGTTTGGTGTGATGTTGCAGGTAGCCTAGGCTGTGGAATCGGTTATGGATATTTGCATCGAATACCGATTCGAGCTTTACCCGATGACAAATCATTGATTGGATCAGCTACGATGCCATCAGTTGGATCAGCAACGGCTATGCCATATGTACCACCATTGGCAAATACTTTTGCCTCGACAAACGTTAATCCGGTTCCAATGGTTCCCAATACCGGCAAAAGTGATGCTGAGATCGTTTTTTCCGGTGTAGCAAATATGAATTTAGGCAATCAACATGCAACACCAAATCTGGTATCATTACCGGTTTCAAATGAACAAGCACAACAACAGCAACAGCTATCGACAAATGAAACAAACTCAAATTTTCATTTTCATTCACCAACTGAATCAATTTCAGTTTCCAGTGAAATAGTTACGAATGTTCAGCAGCCGGCAATTTTGACCCCAACTTCGTTACATCAACAACAACAACAACAACAACAAATACATCAAGCTCCACCGATATTTGGAACAGTGCCGCCCACAAGTATTCCTAGCCTTAACGAATCCTTCAACATACCGGCAGCAAATATCCAAAATTCGGCATCAACATCGATTCAGGCCCATCAATCGCAAAGTATGAATGTTTAGTTACAGATGATGAATCGACTCCCTACAGGCAAAACGTTCGGAATTTTCCATATTTTTTCCGCAATTAAATTTGGAAATTTTATATTGGACTTTCTTGAATATTTTCCATTGATTTTGAGTTATTTTTTCCATAATTCTACAATCTTGACATTTATTCTCAAGAAAAAAAAATCACTCAAACTCAAACGAATTTTGAAATATTCTCTGAAAATATTGAAGAAATTTTCTTCAGTTTTTATGGAATGTATTTTGAAATAAAACCGAACCGATTTTGTCCGTTGAGCTGTTTCCATTAACAATGTGCATATTTTAATGTCATTCTATTTGATTAATTACAGATAATACGATTCCAGCATTCAATCAATTCGCGAATGTTTCACCACCATCATCGATTGCAAATTTACCTGGCATAGAAACTGTATTTGAACCAAGGGCCACATCTTTCGATGCTCAGGTAATTCGTTCATAAAATCGTCTCAGTTTAAATCCCGTTTGACTATTTTAGAATTCTTTTCAACCATTTACATTGATAGCAGCGAGTTCAACATCCGTCTTCTGTTTCGCAACCAACACAATCGAGCAGTGATAATATCACATTTTATGATCCAAATACACCATCGTTACAAACCTATTCAACGTATCCTCAAGTGCAACAGCAAGTTACGACACCAATTTCTTTACCCGGCTTACCTCCTATCACTGTTAGTGCATCAATTCCACCACAGCAGTTCCATGGGTACTATAATCAACAGCAATCAGAACAACAACAACAACAGCAATAGCAACATCGACAGCCTGCATCGCATAAGAAGAATGCACTGAGAAAATAAAAACAACGCAACAAAAATGGATTGGGAATGCGCGATCATTATATAGTTAGGCATAATAACAAAGAATAATCTGCATAAATATTAAAATAAAAAAACACAGAAAAAAAAAGAAAAAAATTCGTTTCAATTTTTACACTTTATTCATTATTTATTTATTTTTTTTCGACTGATACATGGTCATCATTGTTTGTTTCGTTTTCAGAAGATTTTGTATGTTTTTGAATTATTAAGAAAAATGTTCCTTACATAACAAACTGTCTATCCCTAACCTCACATTAATGTGCAGTAGGTTCTGATGTATATCATTTTGATAGACGGAATTCTTTTTAAATGATGATGTCTGTTTGTCCCAATTCATCATCAGATGGTAATTCAACTAGACTCGGATCAACATAATCAGCTGGAATCGGTTCTAGTCCAGCCGCTTCACGATCCCGTAACACTATATAGGCTTCTCGCTGTGACCATTCATTCATTTGAGGATCCGGTAAATATGACCATGCAAATATTATTCCACAAATACAAACCGAGATGCCCATAAAGAATACAGCTCGAGTTTCTCGTCGATCCTCTTCTTTGTCTTCGATACTGAATCCATAACTAACCCAATTCTTTGATTTTCTAACCGCTTCAATGCTAAAATCATTGACTTCTTCACTCGCCTGTGATGTTAATGGTTTTGCAATGGATGTTTCATTTTTCTTTGGAGATGTTGATACTAAACGAAATGACTGATGCCATTTTTGAGCCCAACCCATTCGACCACAGCGAAATAATGTTGCAGCCATTTCTGTTCAATAAATTAATATGTTCGAATTATAATTTTTTTTTTTATTTTCACAGACAGCAAATGAACTTTAGCTCTAGAACCGTATACGAAATATCTGTCATTCAATTTCGGTGTGTATGTGCACATTTTTTCATTTGTTTTGGTTTGATTGTCAAATCAACTGTCACTGGCCATAAATGGAAACGTTCCAATTTCAAATCAAATCAATTGTGCTTTTTATTTATATTTTGTTTAAAATAAGTCAGAAACGTTTTTGCAACTATTAATAAACAATAGAAAATTCAGCATAATGAACAAAGTAATAATTTAAATGGTTACGTTGACGGGTGAGTTCAAACCTTCAATTTTACATACATCAATTGCTGTTATTATGAAAGCTTGTAGAAATACGATTTAAACACCATCCAATACGAAGATTAACCATTCGGAAGTACTTTTTCTTTTGTAATGTATTCTGGATCTCTTTTGAAAAGAAAATGTTGTGAGTAAATGCTTCCGCACGTTGAAAAGTAATGCCACTTTTCGCAATGCTCTCATGCCAGTGCCATCTCTGTATTTTATCGTCAAACACTACACCCATAAGTACGTACGTTTTTCTCATTCGAATCTGAATAGATATAATTGGCTGTTTTTGTCTGTATTCTTTGTGTTTTAATCAGTTTCAAATGATTTTGAGCAACAATTTACCGATAAATTGTATGCAAAATTGCATTTTTGTTTCAGTGTAATCGAAGGAATGAATTAAGTGAACAGGTAACTACTTGACCTAGGTGACTGTATTCGACCATAGCGGTCGCTGAAAGAATTGAATTAAATCAAACCAAAATAATAAAAAGCCTTTTTGATCGTAATTTATTTTTATTGACATGACTCGGACTGATAATCATCGTTTTTCATTTCAGCTCTTCGATTGATTTCTAGCTTGCAAAAAAATCAGCAAACGCATTTCATCTCATTGTTCCGTGTCACTATTTTTTTTGGATCAACTGTTTTTCTATTTTCTTTGGAAAAACCGAAATGAAGAAATGTAATTCTTTTTCGCATGTTTATTGCTCATTGTTGACATAATACATGATATTTTTCCAGAAAAAATTGCATCAAAAGAATTGAAAAAAAAAATCATATTCGATCATCGATTTGAAATTATTTTAATTTTACAATATTATATTCATTATCCTTTATCATTAGTTATAATAGTCGTTTGTAAGTTTAATGCAATCTAATTTTCTAGCGAGTCTATATAATCGAACTTAAGCTATTTCAAAGAAAAACGACGAAAAAAGTTCCAAACAAACTCAGAATTCCAAATTATTAAAGAATTTCCGAATAAAATATAGATTTTGTGCATTTGCTTTCTGTGCTGCATTGCAATGTATCATTCCAATACGGATAAACAAAATTTGTCTTTTTCCAATTGTTTGGCCTGTCCATTTTTTTGAAATTTATTAGCAATTGATTTATCCAATTTTTTATTATTTTTTTTCTTGTTTCTACAATTACATACAATATTTTTACAAATTTATCAAGAAGGAAGCCAAAAAAATATAATTTTCTATGAATAATTAATAGATTCGAGATTTTTTCTTTTTTTTTTTTTCAAGGAGCAAAACCCAAAAACTTAAAAATTGCGAAATGAATCAAACAAAACAACAACAGGCATATTGCTAATTGAATTTCTAATAATGACTTTGGTCATTTTTATGCACCACAGGTGCATTATTACATTTGGTTTCTTTTTTTGTTCTTCTCTCACTACCAAAAATGAAGATAACTTTGTTATTTGTTGTCCGATCGATTTTCTGAACCCAAAATTTCCGACCGAAAAACGGTTTCGATAATAATATTTTGTGTTTGGTACGACCTTTGGTGCACATTTTATTATTAATCCATGCGTTTGTTTCATTCTATTGCGAATATTATTTTAAATTGACTAAAACTTATGCTGGGCATTGGGCATTTATTTTTACTATTCAATTAAAATCATCGAATAATATCGACATTTGATTTTTTGTGTATTCCAAAATGAATAGCTCATAATCAATTTCATTGACTGGATGGCTCTGGATTGTACCAAAACCATATTCATCAATTTTATTTTCGATTGTTTTTTTTTTACGAAACGGCAAAGACAACTATTTCACTGGTTTTTTGATATTTATTTCCTACAGGGGCAACAATTGATTAAATAATTAATTGCCGAATTTTTTTTTTCGCAATCAATGATTGTTTTATGCCGTTGAAGGTTTCGCTCATTTGTTCTCAAGGCATAATATGAATAAGTAAGCTGATTCAGTCATATTAAATATAAATAGTGGACTATCATCGGGTACGGGTACGGATACGGGTACGAGTATGGTTATCGTTTGTTTAATTATAAACTAAAAATTATCATTCATTATCTGCCGGTGAATATATTTATGGAATTTGTTCCTGTCCGTTTCCGTATAAGTCTAGCTGAAACTGCAAAAAAAAAGAGATTTAAAGAAAAAGAAAAAGAAAAAAAAAGAAATAATTTATAACCAATTAGTCTGACAAGAGTGAATGGAGAATAACGAATATAAGATTGAAACATACCAGAACTGTCTTGTGGCGTTAATGGCCTTTCAAATACTTTTTGTATCGTTTTAATCCATTCATCACGTTCTTGTTCAGTGGCACACGATAAATTATAGACGCGTTCCGGTGTAAACAATGTAAAACTGTATCCTTGATTTTTAGCACCAGTTGGTGCACCGATTCGTACACTATAACCATCCAATTGATTGCCCAGGAATATTTCACCCTTTGGATATGCATCCAATGGATCATCGTGATACATTAATTTTCGATTATCCAATGTAAACCAACGACGCTTATAGCCATCAGATTGACGGGGTCCAGTCTTTGAAATCCAACCTTCTTTAGCAAAATCATGACTCAATAAACCAGTTAAATCGGATTCATTTGCGCTAGGAAATGCAACCTGCAAACGATGCAATTTTGCACATCGTATTGCCATATACCAATTGTTAATCACTTCTGGATCATCATGATAAACATAAATGTGTCGCGTTGAACCATCTTTTAAAAAGGTTATTTGCATTGAATTGTTGTGCTCAATTTTGGCCGGTGCAAATGCAACATTTAATTCTGATATACGTAATACAGCCTTTGGTTCTTTACTCTCTTTAACATGATATTTTAATGTGTCATCCGTTTCGGATAAAATGAATTTGCGCAATTGATAGCGATGATCTTCTTTCCCTTTTTTCATCAGAAAACCTTCCATGTAACCAGATGTATAGCTTGGCCGATCGATGTGGTAAAATTCGAGACGTTCATATTTAGCCCGAATCCACTGTTCCAATAGTACTCTAAAGAAGACGAAAGAAAAAGAAGAAAAATTTTTTTTTGGAAATTAATGGTTTGCTTTAATGACACCGTTTATCGTTAACATCGCATCAAAATATCCATTTAATCGCTGAACTATAACACATCTTATATTTAATCTACAGATTATAATTATATTAACATTTCATTTGCAACTTATACTAATAAGTGTTCATTTTGGACTTTCGTCCATTGTTTATAGTTTATACGTTTCTTTCGAAAACATTTCGGTGACAGACCGACGTTTAATTCCAATTCGGATAGTTGAACAGCAATGTAAATCTACAGAAATATGGATTGGATAACCTGCTCATAGGCCATTACAATGTAGAGTATCAACAATCATGGTTGAGGGAGTCTTGACATTTTTCCGAGAAAATCTATCAAAAATTTTCGAATTTTTTTTTTTCAAACCCATTGGAATATATATTTTATGTGTTAAAAAAACATTCTATTCCTAGGAACAGCTAGCTAACTGAACAATTTATTCTGATAACACAAGTATGAGGTCGAAACCTCTGACGATGCATTCATGAATTCAGTACTATCGAAATTCTGTCTGATTTCATTTTGTTTACGCTAATTAAACACAAATTTGTGAATGAAACGGTTTTCGTTCAATTTTTGATGGAAAATTACTTACTTTCTCATTATCACAGCTACAAATTTCGGACACTTTAATTAATTTCTTTCATTAATTGAGTTCTACAAATTGGCCAGTCAATCATGAGCAGATTGTACATACGTCTAAAGCTTCAAATTGAACTGACATAACTGATATTATCCCATGCAAATTATCATCCCATTGAATTTGATTTCGTCGACAGTGTACTCTATCACAGATTGATAGAGTGTTGAAATTGCTCAAAAAATCCGAGCGTTTTTTCATTGTCACACAATTCCATTATTTGTTTGCGAAATTTTGCGAAATTTTTAAGTTTCACATTTGGGAACTATTCATTAGAACGTTATTTCTCTTGAAATTGACCGTATCAAAAAAAAAAAAAAAAAGATATAGTCGATTGCAGCCCATCGAAATATCATAGTTATCTATGCAATAATAATATGACAAATAAATATGTTGAGCTTATCGTAGCTGCAAACAGGGATACGTAAACGTTTT
>GL501467.1:326996-381336 GCA_000149185.1 Mayetiola destructor | reverse complement strand
AATGAAATTATGCACAACTATGAGTTTATAGGAAACAAATGAGTATTAAAAGTAGCAAATGTGTGGCCGATTTCACCACTAAATGCATCATCTTCTTCATTTTCTCTCCATTCAATTCATATTATGCAGCAAATCCAAAATCCAAAATGTTTATACATATTTTATAGTTGCGGTTGCTTTCACATCGACGACGATGCATATTATTATGTATTATACATTAATATGATTGGGCATGGGGCATAGAGTATGAAGTATGAAGACGTTTGCAATGTTTTGTTTGAGGAAAATATTTAATAATACAAGAACAAATCAGTTTTCTTTTTCTTCTTTAATCCGTCATCAGAATTCGAAAGGAAATCCAAGAAATCCATTTCCTTTCTTTGGTCGCATAATTACTTAATGAAAAATTGGATTGACACAATCGATTGCCCTGTTGACGGTTTGATTGCACGAAAAAAAATTACATGTTTCTCGATTTCAATGTTCATTTTCGCTTCGAAAATCCTCAAACAGCCTGTACTCGTCTCTTATCTGTTATATTGGTGAATATTAATTTAATTTTCTGCAAGTCTGATCTTCGTAGCCGTTTGATATTCGGTTCAAAAATAATTTAAATGAGTGGAAACGATGTAGCTCACGAATGAGCGCAAAGTAACAAAGATAATTTCAGCAGATAGTATTTATAAGAATTCATAAGAAACATAATTAATTAAAGAAAAAATGGTCCATCTATTCGTTCAATGGTCTTTCGTAAGCAAAAAAAAAAAACAGTACATGCTAAATATTCATCAAACACATATTGACATTTGCCAAAATCGAATTAAATGAACTCACACACGCACATCATCAATTACATAAAACCGGAATTCATTCATGGATCAACAGAAATATGCGACCATTTCTGATTAGCGCTTCATGCTTCACACAAGTTCATTCATAACTTGATATGTATGTCATCACAATAAAAAAAAAAAATAAATAAATAAAATAAAGTGAAGAAATGACGACAACAATATTGTGAACACTTTATTGCCTTGCCCGTGCGACTATTTCATATAAAAATCTCGGATATTGGAAACAAAACGATTTGCTAATCGTACAGCAACATTGATCAACGAATGAAAAACTATTTCAAGCGGTAACTCGATAAACACTAAACACACGGTATTTTTAGTTGCATATTTCACATTCCAAACGATTTGGTTGACTGTCGCGCAGATAATGAGTTCATTTGAAAACGGAAAATGTTAAATGGCAAATAGAGAGAACTCAAGAGATGTGATCTTACACACGAAAAAAGAAAAAACCAAAAAAAAAAGAAGAAAAAAATTTAAACTGCCAATGTTAATTATGATATTATTCGATTCGTTATTTGTGTGTTTCATAATAATTTTCGATTGGCAAGTTAAGCTCATATCGGAATTCCATTGTTATTTTTCTTCTTCTCGAATGACAAATTTGCATATGAATCAACATTTTCATTTAAAATGTGTATTAATTATGTTTTTCTTTTGTGTGTGTGTGTGAATGTTTGAATTTAAAGTGAGAATGTCTTCGATTTAAATTAAATTTAATTCAAATGAAAATGCTCATGCATTCCCATATTTATTCGCAATTCACAATTCACATATCATGAATAGCGCTTGCTGTATCATTTGTCGTTTATCGCTGCCATTCGATAATAACTTCAATTTTCAAATTTGAATTCTCACCATTCATGTTTTATTTGTTAATATTTGTTATTTATTCAGCTGTCGCTTGGGCTGCGTTTTCATTAAATTTTACTTATTTTGTTTCTTCTGTGGTGTTTCATCAATTTGCAATTTGAGGTTTTCCGTGCGATTGTTTTGGATTTAGGAAATACTTCATTTCTGTTTGTTGTTTATTGTTCATTTTTCAATCACAAAAAAAAAAAAAATCTAATAAAATGCATTTTTAATTTGCTGGGATTAAAGTCATGTACTTGTGAATTTTGATTTTATTTTTACCGTTTCTTTCATCTTTCTCTTTTTTCGCTCTTTTTTTTCTCATTTATGGCGAATATTTTCGGCCAGACGTGGGCCTATCACTCACAGCGACTATTCAACATTTTGTGATTTCATTGATGTTTTGCGATATTTGACTTATTTATTATCTTTTCAGCTTTTAAATCGCAATGACAGCTGACAGTTGACAGCTGACAGTGTCGTGGATAATGAATACTTACTGTGGATCATTTTGAGTTGGTTGACGATAACAGGCCGGAACTCGTAATTCATATTTTTGTCGTGCTTTACAGTTGCCCACTTCTTTCATACGTTCGATTTCGCTGTCCTCCCATCGATCCATTTTCAAATGTTTCACCTTCGATATATGCGCTCCAATACCACGATGAACAGATGCACATCTTGTGCATAAAAATATGCCAATATTGTATGATGCCCATTCAACGCCTTCATTGACGCATTTGTTTTGAACGAATCATGAAATGAAACAAAAAGAGAAGAAAGCTTTAAAACAAAGATCATAAGAATATTACTACTAAAACTACCAAATTTATAATATCATTTCGTATATGCGAGAGGTGATTGCAATTTTGATCGTATTTGTGTTATTTATTTTATGAATTTTATAATTATCCCATATTGTTCGTGCTCTATTCCTCGAACACAGTTCCCATTCTATTACATTGGAGTTTATTATCAAAGATGAACATTTTTCATTGCGACCAGGGACTCCGAATCACCGTTTGAGCCAACGACAACTGAACCAAAACCAATCACATTTGGTTCCATTTTTGTTATTTGCGGTCAAAAAAAACCCCCCTCCAATGTCCTTAGAATGAGGTAACAAAAGCTTGGACAACAAAAATCTACACATAATAATAGACAATAGCTCTTGCTGGCAATTAATTTGTTTATTATTTGGAATTCACTGTATCCGTCAGTGATTTCAGTTTGTTTTTCGTTTATTTTGTTAGATTTCATTTATAATTACGTCACAAAATTTGATAATTAGCATGGCGCCAGAAATATAAACACCGTGAAACAAGATAATTTGTGAATATTATATAATAATAATAACACATAGAAGGAGGGGCTGGCCTAATAACTATTGCGACAACAGCAAGTACTTGAACGCAAAATTGCAATTGTTTTATTTCTTGTTGCTTTTGTACTTCTGTATGCCTTCAGTGTGAGTGTGATTGTATGTATGTGCAAGTGTTTTGTTTCGCACTTTCAGACCTTAGCTTTTGCAAAAGATCCGTTACAAGGGCATTAAATGACAGTCGAAAGGTCATAGAAATTTTTGTATTTACAAAATGGCTGCATTGATAGTTCAGTGAATCAAGCATGAGTGGACAATGAACTTGAGCTAGAAACGCATGCGATCTTCATTATTTTTAAAGAGGGGGGAAATACGAAAGAAAAAATATATACTATACGCATAATTTGTATAGATTTTTCAACAATAAATATTATATGCATTAGCATTAAGCGCCGACAATTGATCTCGGCATAAGCATGATTCCATTATTTCACCTTGTTTTCTGAATATTTTTTTTTTTTCACACTGTTGAATTAATCACACTGTGTGCGTATGTTGATCTCAAATAGATGCCTTTCAGTATGGCGTCAGAGCACCGTATAACGCGCATATGAAACCAAATGACGAATGAATAGTTCAATTGAAAAGTTGAAGAAAAAACAAACAATTCCAAAGTACGCACGACAAATAGTTACAACTAATAAACAAGTAGTATTTTTTAATAAACACAAAAAATGAAACAGATGAAACGAACCGACAATTTCGAATCAGAAACTATCAAAATATAGAGAATACTAGACATTTGAATGGGGAGTTAAACGATGTGTGCGCAAATATGTTATGTGTTGAGTGAAGATAGTTGATGGTATAGATAAAAAGTTTCACATCGTTCCAGTTTTTGATATTTGTCCATTGATAAAATAAGGGAGCCGAGTCATGCTCAGTTGAACTATTTAATAAGAACATTCGATGGAATCGAACGATTTGACCAAATTGAATAGCGCAATGAATTTGGAAAATAGTTTTTTTTTTTACAGCCGTTAATATGCTTTCAATATTTGAAATTGTTATATTTTAGTGTCAAATTTAAGTTTGATACGACCTGTGGTGTTTACTAGTGAATTTGGTACGACCGAATTCTATCTATACTTGTTTTTTTTTCTTTCGTTTGCTTAAAATAGCTGCTTCGTATTGTTATTTTGTTCGAACGTCATTTGTTTTGAAGCCACACTTCTCATGTAATTCAGAAAGTGGATGGAAAATGGATGGAAACGAACGACGTCATTGTAACACAATGTGTGCATATGCATTAACTGGATTGCAAGTTGATGTTTATATCATCAATAAGATTGCATTCTGCACATGTGCTGCAATTAAATCTTTCAAATTTTTAATCCTTATTGCTTGGAATATTTTTCATTGGGTTGATTGATGAAATCCGTTCTTTTGCCGTTTGTAGTATGCGCAACGGATGTGTAAAAGAGCCAAATTATGACTGCCGACGTCAATTGAATATTCATCAATAAATGAATATTTTGACAGAGCTTTCAACTTTTAATCGCTTTCATTTGCAATGGATATATTCATTGTGCGCCTAATCTTCCTCTCAATTGGTTGGATTTTGACATTTGAATTTTGCTATTAACTCAAAATATATTATAGATTATGACGCATTGGCGACAAATTGTTTCAAACGATTTCAGTTATCAATTCTTTCAAAAAAAAAAAAAAATTTTGTTTTCGTGGGTTTCATAATGTTGATGCTTTGTAGTCCATAAAGTCTGATGTTGATTATTATTTAATTTTATGACATGGTCGTACTTCAAAATAGAGAACCGAAATGGAATGATGAATTTGCCCACCTTTTTTTTCGTTTACGCTCAAACAAATATTGAATAGGAAGCATTTATTTAAAAATGACAGTTCAAATAAAAGACCGCTTGAATATCATCCTTAAATGACATTACATTGAAAAATATGTCCAGTTCTTCACCTTCATGTTTGTAAATTCGAAATGCTTCCACGTGAAAAAAAAACAAAACATACAAATTCCATAACAAATGCGACAAAAATACAAAAACAAAATGACCCAACGGATTGAAAAAAATTCAGGCTTATTTTTTAAGCGAAAGAGAAAATTTCAAATGAATGTTTCGAGATCATTTTATATCTGTTTTTCTAAGCTAAATGCTCGTTTATTTGCAAAGCTATCTGAAAGAATTCTATTGAATGGATTTAAGAAGATATTGTAATAATAGCCGATGAATGTAACGTTTAAAACGTTGTTTGTAAACGTTTTGCTGCAAAATGGCCTTTTTTCTTTGATGATTTTATAACGCGTTTCTTTTCTTTTTAATTTTTCTGTATTTTGTTAGTCCAGCCAAAGTTTGGTTCAACGTCTTTTGGTTTGGTTATTTTGCACACGATATGCGATCTCTTTTCATTTGGTCCTCATTTTCTTGTTTTTGAGTGAATGACACTGTAATCAAAATGTGCACATTCTATCAATAGCAAGAATAATTATTTGTGAAGATGAATTCGTTGATTTCATAGCAAATTGTTCCATTCAATTTTATTTTCCTAAGAACGTTTTGTTAGAAGATAAATAAAACGTTTGAACAGACATCGGAATCGTTGCTGTTGTTATTCATTTTTGATTTAATTGATATGTTCAAAACAAATCGTAAACAGTGAAAAGGAAAGGCGTACGACTGAAATAAGTATAAGAGATTTTCGAATTCGTTTGAATCTTTTGCCGAAATAAACCTTAAAAAGAAAAAAGACAATTTCTTCTCATCATTTTTTTTTTTATTTTATTTGTTCCATTGCTATAATTAGAGCGAAAATTGTTCGCTCTTACCTACGCGAGCATCTATTGAATAGCACGCATTTCTGTTCAAATTATTTATCTCTATTTTGTGGCGAGAATGTGAACAGACAAAATCTGTCACCCAATCGTGATGGAAAAAAGTTGAACGGCATCAGTGTTCGGTAAGATTAAATTAGAAAAAGAAAAAGAAAGAAAATATATGCATTAAAAAGAAAAAAGACAATTTCTTCTCATCATTTTTTTTTTTATTTTATTTGTTCCATTGCTATAATTAGAGCGAAAATTGTTCGCTCTTACCTACGCGAGCATCTATTGAATAGCACGCATTTCTGTTCAAATTATTTATCTCTATTTTGTGGCGAGAATGTGAACAGACAAAATCTGTCACCCAATCGTGATGGAAAAAAGTTGAACGGCATCAGTGTTCGGTAAGATTAAATTAGAAAAAGAAAAAGAAAAAGAAAATATATGCATTTGAATTTTGTTGTGATCTTTTTCCGCATTTAAAATGAACACAAAACGAATTCAAATTAAAAAATAAAAATAATATGATCGAGTCGTGGAGCAAAAGCAAAAAAATGTTTGTCATTTGAATCAAATGTTTTGTCTACTCGACACGTTTTCCCAATTCCCGATGGGTGAATTTAATTTAATTTAATTTAAAGAGAAAAAAATCGTCTCTAGTTTGTCTTCGTTTAGCGTCCACTTCTCGGGACCATTGACAATCTGACTATGTGATATTTTTTTTTTCGATCACAAACAGAAACAAAACGTTGAACGAATTGGTGGAGATACAAGGTCAGAATGTGGTGGCGGTGAATCTAGCGAAACGATTCATATATTCCTGATGGTTCCGGTGATGCGTACGAATCAATATTTAAAATTGTCAGCCGATGCTGAAGAAGAACAAAACAAAAAACACATTCCCATCGAAAAGATATAGTTTTGTTTGTATTTTTCATCGCATTCAGCTAATTTGTTGACCAATTTCAATGTTTTGTTTCTATAATAACTGTGTGCTGACTGAACATTTATATGTTTGTTTTTCTTTCGTTTGTTGCGTTGCCGCCTGTTTTAATAAATGCGAGACACGAGAATCCAAAATGAAACCAAACAAATATGAAAAAGCGCACTGACTGAAATGTAAGACGATCGTCTGGACCTTTTTTTTCGTTTCTTTATATGATTCATTTTATTTCACATTTTTCCCCTCGTTCGTTCTTGTAATATGCTTCATTTGAGTTGATCAATTAATGCTATGATATTTTCCATAGTATTTAGTTTCTAATAAAATGCACCATGCAACATGCATGCAACGCATGTGTTAATGAATATATGCACACACCAAAAAAAAGACCGAACAAATTCAAACGGAAAATATACGATACAAAGAACCAATCCATATGAAATGAAATGAAAGGAGACGAAAACGATTGGCATGAACGGCCAGAATTTGACTGGGACCCATCTGAGCTCAAAATTGAGAGAAAAAACATATTTGAACGCCCATTTAAAAGAAGATTAAAAGACGAAATGAAATCGAAGTTTTCGCGACTTTGGAGACCGTCGTCAATTTAAAATCATTCAAAATGTTGATGCATATGAGATTGTTTTTTTTTTGTTTATCGACCTTTTCGTTCCACCGGAGATGCCAATTCAACTGACGCTTAATTAGTGCGTACATGACAAACGTATAGAATAAAATGAATGAGATTCCGGCACAGAACAAATCCTAATAATAATAATTAAATAAATTCTCAATAATATTTTCAGACAGTCTAGAGTCCAGCATCCATAATACAAATTTACGCATTAAGCCAACCGATGAGACACAGCTCACAGAGGTGCTTCGATGGAAATCTTTGTTGTTTTTTTTCTTTCTTTTTTTTTTTTTTGTAATCGGTCTATTGATTTGATGTGGCTATTTTTATACTCTCATCAACATATACAGTGTGTCTCATATAAGTGGGCCACTAGTACGAAGTTTTTGTCTATGATTTATATTTTTCTGGTGTGGCTAGCGGAGGCCTAACTTTGAAATTCACTTTAGAGGGAGTTTTCAACATGATTTTGACTTTCGAAATGAAAATTTCTGATTGAATTGTTTCATTTTTGTTGGGTTGATTTTGCATCGTTCGTTCAGCATTTTTTATGTCAAGAGCACTGAAACCGTCGCCATCGGGGTATACTCAGAGAAGTGAGCCCGCATTGCTCTCTTTTTACAATATATTCTATATATTTTACATAGCCGAGCACTTATTCACCGATCATCCTTTACCAAAATGTCAATAATTCTCGTATGGTTTTGTTTTGGGCTAAAATTAGGTGGCGACAGTACGTTCAAAATTCTAAAATAGAAAGACAATAAATGCATGCGCAAACTTTATAACATCGCATGCAATCAACGACATATACAAATAAACGAATAATGAATAGATAACAGAAATTTCTTTGAAAAAATAAAAAAATAAAAATAAAATCGATATCAATTTCGGTTTTCATTTATTTGGCAACAAAATATATTTTAGGGGTCGATGAAATTAACAATACAACCATTACAACACTAAATTAATGCCACGAATCATTTTATTTTAACAAAGTTCAAGATAGAATGAAAACGAATAGAAAAAAGGAAGCATTGAGATCTTTTCATGAAAATTTATTCGTTTTTTGACTTGTTTTCTCTTGTTCAAACGGCATTTTTGTCATTTTTATGTGCATTTAAAATGCACAGAAATATTTCAGCGAGGATTCAAACATCATTATGTTTGTTTTCTCTAAATTCGTTATTTTTTCTTTTTTTCTTTTTGCATTTGCCAACATTCGGTTAGCTGAATGTTTGGCAAAGGAAATAGTTCTAATTGGCTATTTTACCCTATTGCGAATGGGGAAAATAGGCTAATGCATTTGAACATGCAACGTTTCATAAACTTTTTTTTTTTTTATAGATAAATGAACGCAAACAAAAGCAAATACCATATCAAATGTCAAGAGTTTATGAAAATAAAAAACAAAAAGACACAACAACTGTGACTAAAGTTTCATGCGCGCAGTTGATTCAATTGTTTTGCTCGAAAGTAACAAACGGGACATCGATTAGATTTGCTCTAGTTTAAAAATCAACGCTGCATTCGGATTGAATGACAATTTGAAAACATGAACAAAAAGAATATTTGGAATTTTAAATGTACTTGTTATTATGTGTACAGTGTACACTGATATGCCATATCAGTGCATTTTTAGGCATTTCTATGCGGTTATAGGTTAATATTTAATTCTTTATCGAATCGTGAATGGTCAAATTTAGCCGCCGAAGAGGAAATTCAATCCAAAAAAAAAAATAATAATAATATCATTTTGTATTTGATTTATCCATTCCTGTAACGTGCATTGACACAAAGTATATGATTGCCAATCAGATCAGTGATTTCAATTCAATATATCATGCAACGAGAAGCTCAACAAGCACAAAAGCAGAAATCAAGACTACAAGATTATTATTATATTTCTTCTTTTGCGTTTTTGCACTGGAAAAACGAAAACAATTATTTAATTAGAAAACCTGCACCGCGATTCACTAATCCGTTCAACGGAGCGCAAAAAACAACGTATTTTGTCATTGATTTCATTCCATTGATCCAATTTATTGTATAATGACCTTAAATGTAATTGGTATAATTTTCTTTAAGGCGCCAGACATTGTTTTTTTCTTGGTTTTTGGGTAATATTTAGTGTTTTGGTAATTTTCGTTTAGAATTTCCTTATGTTCTTCGGGATAGTATTATAAAATTGAATCAAATTATTATTGGTAATTGGCACCGTGAACTGCATTGATTAAATGCAAAATGCAGAGTGTCAAATGGTGCAGAATGCCCGTTTTAGGTGTGCACATTGCGCATGTGCGTAATTTCTTTCCTAATCGATGAATTCAATACTCAGCCGTTTCTAGTGTGGATTTCATTCAATGAATGGCATCGTTTCTTTACAACGCTATCCATTCATTCAGATTCAGTCATTTCCGTAACGGAAACTATAAATTGGTATGGTGAATTGCATCCCTTGGATATGAGACATTGACACATACTTTCAATCCTCAATAAAAATAAACTCTTTTTGTCTCCAAATTGATAGGAGATGCATTTTTTAGCGTTTAAAATGGTTTGGTATCGATTCCAGATCGATTTAAAAAAAAAAAATTTCTTTCTGCCTCTAAATTGAAAAGATACGGTCTCATTGGTTCTTCGATTAGGGAAATTGAAAAGAAACTAGCATATAATAGAGAAGCTCAACTTGCTTGCTTCTGCTACGAAAAATTGGCCTGCTGCTAAAACCTGCTTGCTCCCACCTCCGATTCATACTTATGTTGACATCAATTAAATTGCATCGGATGAATTGAGAAGAAGAAAAAAAAATGAATATTTTACGCCGAACGAATATCAAATGTATTTCAAATACAAATTCGAATTATATGTTTTGATGTTATGTATAATGGTTCCGAACATCTCTGAATAATTTTTTCATCACTCTCCCCCAAAATGACACAGATAATAATAATATGTATATGCGTTGTGATCGAACAACTGAACATTAGCTTCATATTTGATGAATTATTTGGCTATTCAAAGCACATAACACGTTCATGCCATCATCGATGTTATGCGAATATGAATATGTCCAGTTTTCTATTTGAACCCAAATTATTATCGGAGCTGCGTTCTAGCGATTATTGGAATACATGATTTTATCACAGCATAGCCCAGGAGTGAAAATAAAAAATAATCCGAAAATTTGTTCACGAATTTCAATATTGTTGGGGTGATGAGAAATGACTAAAGTTATAAAAGCCATAAAATTCAATGGCATGCATCATCTCATCGTAATCAAATATTTTGTCATCGAAATGACAATAAATATAGGATCTATGACATAGTTTGAATAAAATAATTGGTAAAATGCGTTGATGGTTGTGTGTATTCACATGTCTGTAGGCCTCTATTTCAAATATACAAACCAGCAGTGTTTTTAAACAAGTCATTATCTAAATGAAGATTGCCAAAGAACATTCAAAATTTTTAAGAAAATTCTTTGGATCTCTTAAAATCCATTTAAATCTGGATTTGTTCATTTCAATTGTTCAAGAATTGTCTACCAGCTATTTTCGTTTCCATTCGGCTTCAGTAAAAGGATTTCCATTCGAAAAATGGTTGATTAGTTGATAACACAAATAATTCCAAAATACTTTGTAACATAAGTTAAATAATATTTTGCTGCAAATAATGCATCAACACTCATTCTTACATCGTACATTATACGAAACTTTTTGTGCTCTGTCGTTATTTTTATTTTATTTATCTTCTCCGAATTGAGTGCATCTGTTCTACAAAACATAAATTCTGTTCCTTGTATATAAATGTGGCGATGGACACATTTTTCTTGAAAATTCCTAGTCGAAATTCCATGTGATTTCAGTTACTTTCATCTCATAATATCATTCAAAAATGAAATGCCCAAAAATAAATTATTACAAAATTTGGATCGAATTTCGATATTCAATTGTTGTTCCTTTTCCCCTTTTTTGACTTTGCCTCTGTTATTTTGTTTTTCTTTTTCCTTCATCGGTGCCCATTCTTGGTTGTAGCTACACACCACATGTCTTGTATCATTTCTTCGATATTATAGTGTGCAGTGTGCATTGTGCGTATTTTATCCATTTTTGATGTGTAATTCTCTTCATTTTGTACAAAAAAAAAAAAAATTGAACAAATGAACAATAATTCTATTATATAGTCTAAAGAAAACTTTGACATATTTAATATGATGCTTTCAAAGTATCAAAGTGGAAAAATCGACTCATTTTCTGTGTGTTTTTTTCTCTTTCGATTTCATCAATTAACTTGCGTGCGTTTGTCAATTTTCTTGGTGATCATAATGATTCTTTTTCCCTCTTGTTCTTTTTCACCAGTTAAACGAAAGAAAAATTGAGCGAATTGGTGAAATCAACGAACACAGAAAATGATTTGATTTTCTCGCTTTGATGTTTTGAGATTGAATATTACCAATTTTGCACTACGACAAATACACTGCATCCGAAGACAGATGTTCAAGGAAACAATACACAACGAACACATTTGCCTGATTTTTTTTTTTCATTTTCTTTCTCTCATTTCTTTATTCTGTGCATTGCGTTGAGCTCACAAGCTAAGACCTCAATGATCCCATTACATTTTGTCGCCTCAGCACGTTTCAATACATTTACGAAATATTCTCAAAAATATAATACATTTTGATTGATGTGCCCTTCATTGATTCAATGTTTGAGCAATGGCCCGCTTTAATTTTGGGACTTTCCATATTTTATTTAAATATTAAATACTGGGCCTTAGGTGTCACCCCAATTTGAATCAGACCAAAATAGAGAATTCTTTTTGAGTTGTTGGACACATCCAATTCTGCAAACTGAATAAAAGATTCTGGGCTCTTTCTCTCTCTCTCTCTGTTCGATGAAAAAGTCATAGTTGAATGATGGTCTTTTGCATCCATGGATCGTGAGATCTTGTGGAACACATAAATTATTATACGGGCAAATCTCATTTAATTTTCTCTCATTGTTCATTGTTCGAAAGCATGTATCGAGAGTATCGAATGCCCTCATACATCAAGTTTGTTTGATACAATAGCGCATAACAGAGCTAGGAAAGTAAATGCAATTGAATACGACACACAAACAAAATAACGTTCGAAACGATCCCTAAATTGATTGATTTCACTTTTACTATCTGTCTACATTTATGTAACTGTTGGGGCAATCGGAAATCAAAGCATAGCTATTTCGACATTCATTCACAAAAAAACATTAAAATAACTCTTCCCCAATACCAAACGGTCAGACATTAACATTAACATGTCACTTCCTCAATGGAAACTCAAAATTGACTAAACAGAGAAAAGGAGAACTTTATTTTATTTGACTTCAGTTTTATATTTGTTTTAATTCGATTATTATTCATTCGTTTCCTTTTATTTTATTATTTTCGTTTTTCGTTTGGGTTTTTTATGTGTGTGTGTCGTTTTACGTGTGCCGCAATTCATGGATTCATGGCGTTCGCTCCTTTCTTTCAATTCATTTTACCTGCCATCGAAAAAAAACCATTTCCAAAGATGTAGAACCTTTTCATCATTCGGAATATGTCTTTTTACTTCAATTTTACAAAAATCGACAGTATTTAAAATGCGGATTCTTTGTAGAAATATGAACACCTGGTAGTCTTAATTCCTATTAAAAGAAAAACGATTCAATCAAATGTAAGAATTTTTTCCATAGAAATTCGACCATTGAATTATTAACTGAATTCATTTCCAAATCATAATCTTGTGAAAAAAAACCGACAACCAACAATTTTTCAGCAAAATATGAAAACATCGCTTGATCATTTGAAGGTTTTACATATTATTCAATTGCCTTTCTTTTATAAATGTTTCAATTATTTTGAAGCGTACAGTATCCGTTAAACGAAATTATTTATTTTTTTTTTTAATGAATCAGTTTTAAGATGTGTTTTTATAAATTCTAATTTTCTATTATCATGAATGGCCTTCTCACACTCAAAATAATCATATGAATTTTGACACCAAACTGAGTTTCTTTTAAATGTTGCATTTTGCATTTTGAAATCGTGTAGACACATAATTTGGATTATTAAGATATTGAATGCCATCGAAATCGGGACCGAAATCAAACCGACAACCGTAATCGAGACCTATAGCTAAGCCAGCGATTTTTGGTCATTGGTGAGGCATTTATAAAATGTTATTCTCTCCCTTTTTTATGACAATTCATATCCTTCACAATGAGTACCCAAAAAAAAAAGAAATTTTCGAAAAAGAAAAACAACAAGACAAAATTCGGTCGTACCGAATCTACTCGGCTAAAACGGCTAAAACAAAGTGCAATGCCGCGTAATAAATAATAATCAATAATAACATGTATGATAAATGATCAAATAAACAAATTTATCCATATGGAACAGACAGCAGACATTCCACATTCCATTCAAACAAATATGTTGTCAACATTTTAAATTGAAAATAAATTGATTGGGAAATCTTACTTTAGATACAGAACAAACACACAGACAACCTGCATGAACAACATGAACATTTTTCTTTTTCAAGCGAAAAATCAAGCAAATTCAATCAGTGTAAGTCTGTCCTGCGTATGACAACATTAGTCGAACCTTTTCCAATCATTTTTCGAATTTCTATTGCCTACTATCGCTACACCGTGCATCTTTCAAATTTTCAATTTCATATTGATATTTCAATAAAGTTTATTCGATTCAAGTTGATTTGTTACGTATACCATATTCGGCCATAGTTCATCTATCGAATGTATTTGGTTTACGATTGAATTGAATGAGAATAAAAACAAATTTACAATAAATAAACTCTGATCAAATTCTTTCAATGTGAAAAGCAAACAGATTACGTTCTGCTTTATTTTTTTATACACTTGTTCATTTGGATTTTATTCTTTTGAAAAAATAAATACATTGAAAATGTTTCCTCTTTTTACTCAAATAAATGGAGAATAGCTTAATTATATGAAATGAAGAGAATGAAACAACATTTGAATCCAACTAAACTCACCTTTTCGTTTACAATCGGCGCAAATGGAGTTTTCACCTTTTCGCATCAATTCCATTAGAAGTTTTTCGTTTTCATCAGCCATTTCGAAAGGATAGAACTTAAAGGGATGCTTTTGCTTGATCAGCAACATTTATATAAAGAAATTCCTTCTTTCTTTTATTTTTCTTCTTTGAAACGAAATTTCAATTTTACAAATTTTGAAGCGAAAATGTCACTTTAATTTTCACTTCACACGTGTTCTTAATGTAATTCACAATAAACACTGATATTCTTTCACGTAAATGGATGCAAACGATTCGCAAAAATCCGTTACAAAATAATAAGCTGTGAATTTCCGTTAGTACTAGCAGCTCTCAGATTTATTATTGTTGTTGATTTTGTGGTCGCCACTCGTGTATTTTTACTGAATTCAACCAGCATAAACAACTTAAATGCAATTAATGATATGATGACGATGACTGTGTTGTTTTTTTGTTTTGTTTTGTTTTTTTTTTTTTGATGATGCTGTTATTTGTTTGTTGCGTGACAGCCAAAAATATTTGTTTTCGTCTTGAGCTTATCGATAATAGTGGAACAAACAGCAAAGAATCTTTTTCAGGTTCAGATTTTAGATCAAAATCTATAGCACAACACAATTATGCAACATTTGTCGCATTGTAGATCTTTGAGATTTAGTTTCATTACTTGTCCAACTTTGTCGTTTACTATCTGTGCTTTCTCTCTGTTTGATAAACTTTTTTCTCACATTCTTATCTCGTTCCGTTCTATTTTGTTGTGTTTTGTTTTCTGTTTTTTGTTTTTAAATGTTCTTTTTTTTTATAGTTCGCTTGTTACTTGCTACTGATTTTTAATGTCGCTGAATTTCCCATGTTTTTGTCGCCGCATTTTTTTTCCATTATTTTTGTTTTCTTCGTTCTCAATATCGCTCTTTTCGAAAAACGATGTGACAATGGAACAGCAATAAAACGGGTCGCATGACATACAAAAAATGTTCAATATTCACTTTATTCCATTCATCGTATTTTAAAGCATACGATGTACGATATTATTTTGTATGCTGTAAATGGTGTAAATGCTGTTTGTCATTTATGCGTAGGCAATCTGTATACTGAGTACAGAAACACCGAATCCAAATGTGATTACGTATATCACATCGAAAAATACTAATAATTTGGAGATAGAAAAATAAACAATAAATTGTAGATTAATGTCTTTGTACTGGCAAATTCTGGATTTATTTTCCAGACTCAATAATTTTTTTTTTTTTTATTAATATTTTTCATTCCAATGCAACCACTAAATACACTGTGAATTCAATTTGATTTTATTTTTCACCGTCAAATCTCACCAATCACAATGTTTTGTTGTTCTGACTGTATGCCTCGTATCTCATATACTTTGCACGCCATTCATATATTTATATCGATGGCAAAACGACTATAATATAATGATATTAACGAATAAGTGACCAAATTGATGATTACAGTCCCTTTCATTTGGAAACAATAATTTTGTTGTTTGATTTTGTCTATCGTTTCATTCAATATTATTCTCGTACCGAATACCATTCAATTTGTTTTGTTATTCGTTCTCGTTAAGTATAATGCAATGCAATGTATGTAAGAGATACAGTTACGAACGTTTGAACGGCCCATACAAAGAGCGCCAAATTTTTGTCGTTGACTTTATTTTTTTTTTCTTTGCAAATTTTTTGTGATGTTGGAATTACTGCCAAGTTCACTGTATTTTACTCTTTTACATTTATGTAGTAAATGTTGTATGATTTTCGCATCTTTTGTTATATGTAGCTTATAAAAACTGATAAACAGATTTCAGAGCCTCTCAATCGTATGCTACTAGATAGGCGAAAATTAAAAACTTCAAAAATGTCATCTATTGACTGAAAGAATTACTTTTGATTTGAGCGGGCACATTTTTTAACAAACATTTTCTGCTATTAATGCACTTAAACTCAATTACAGTGTATTTGTGTCTGCGATATGACAATGTAGGCATTATTTGTTCCGTAGGGGTAGAAATTTATTAAATTAAAGAATCATTGACTCGGGCGTTTTTTCTCTATTTTTTGGCAGAATAATATTCATTTTTATCGACACCCTAATGCCCAGCATAAATGCAATCGAATTCATTCAGGGAAGAATAATTTGAATGAATTGCATCTTTCACGGGCTTACAATCACACATTTAACATTTCTGGTGATGGGTATGTTTGATTCAAAAAAAAAAATATAGTTTTGGACGAATCATTATGAGAATCTAATGTCCAAATTTCAAAGCTCTGGGGGTAGGCGTTCATAAGCTATACTTGATACAAACAAACAAACAAACAAATATCGAAAAACTGATTTTATAGCTTGATATTAGACATCAAGCAACAGTGAAACGCACAAGCAAAAAATGGATTTAGAAAATTGATAAGGCGACACATAACACACAGAAACTGATGCATGTACACCGTACGCGATTGTGCTGGGATGTCCTCTGTTTGTTATTCGTATGCTTTGACGACATATGTGCCCACAAAAACGTAAACGACTACAAATCTTTCAAATGAAAAAAATACTGTAAACAACAGCGAGTTAATAGCAGTCTCTTAAACTTTTCACTTTCATTTCTTCCAATGTAAACCAAAAAAACTCAAAACAAATCACGAACTGAAATTCTTTTCAATGAAATGAAAAAAAAAGAACAAATCTCTTCAATTCGTTCGATAAATAAAGTGAATCGGGAATTTTAATTGTTTCGTTCACAGATATTCTCAATGATGACCGAATGATTATTATTTTCCCGAAACTATTGAAGCGTTGTTGTTTAGTTTATTATTTCAAATTGTGGAATTTTTCTGTTTATGTTTCAGTGATCCAATCATTTTTATCGTTAACAATAATTGGCGGGCTTCGGTCGAACCCGTCATACTCGCAGTTTTTTTTGTGGAAAATTAAACTTGAATTTTCTATTTGAAATTCAATCGAATTGCCAGGCGCAATTCAAAGTTAAGAATAATTTGAAAAAATTTGATGACTCATTTATAAAATAATTAAGTTCGCAAAATGTGATATATTTTTTGCTTTACTTTTTTTCTGTTGATAACTTCACTTTATCACTGCGACAAAATGACAATTTATCTCATTTTATTAACGGCAAACGTCTTCGATTATAATCATATTTGAACATCAGCAAATAACAAAACAAAAAATGTTTTGATTAATTTGTTGTTGTTCACTTGAATGTCAATCGTTTTTCAATGGGTTAGCGTTGCTTAGATCAAAGCACCACACGCTGTTACCACACACACACACACATACACGCACACAATAAACAACACGTTTTATTTTTCTTTTTTACTCTTGAAACGTTATATTGTTTTTAATTCAATTTGAGAATTCCGTTTTGCGTTTGATTTGATGTATTCACATTTCAAAATATTTATCGTTTTGTGTTTATTATTTTTTTCATTTCTATTTTCTAGTTCGAAAAATACCAAAATTTGTGCACAATTTTTTGCTTTTGATGTTTTACCTATTTATTGGTTTCACACACATTCAATAATGTTGGATAATCTTATCGTTGATTCGGTTGGTTTCGATTGTTGTTTTGATTTTTCGTTGAATCGTTTCACTTGATTGACAATTACGAAAAAATGCTGAATTTTTTCGGAATTGAAAAATCCGATAAGAATTGTTTGTTTGATATTCAAATTGGTCGAAGAATCAACTTTATCATTTTCAATTCACAGAAAATACAGAATCATAAATATAAATAAATACAAAGTTGACGTTAAGCACACGAACTTCATCAATGGCAATGGTTCGTTATAGAATGTGTTCGTTAAGAGAAAATAGCGCGCACCTCCCGATACTCTCAATAAGCTGAGTTAATGTTATTTGTTGTTGGTTCGTTTATTCTCTCTGTCTCTCTTCACATCGCTCTTCTTTTCTCTCATTCGATTGCTATGTCTCTCAGTCAGTTTATGTGACAGCCCTATGTCCAAAAAGGCAATCGAACAAAACACTAAGAGAGAAGAGAACCAAAATAAGAGTAATTTCCCTCTTATTTGATATAGAGTCTCTTTCCTGACGCAGCACGTCCGTTGTTCGTTCGATAATGTTAAAGTTGTATTTGAGATCAAAATATATCCACATATTCACACGCACACCAATGTCTGAATCACTTCGACACGGCCAGCACATAGCTATCGCATATAAAAAAAAATACAAAACAAACTAAATACATATAATTTGGGTGTGTAGATTTACAATGAACAAAAATTTTTTTTAGTTGTAAATGTGCGTTAAGAAGAAAATACCAAACAAAAACAGTCTTCTGCATTCGTATTTATTTGTAGCGGCTGTCAGTGGTGAAATGGATAATAACGAATACGTTCAATGACATGTAGATTCAACGTATGTATTCAACTTTGACAGACCAAAGAAAAAACAGGACTTCTACAGAATCTATGAAACAGAATAGAAAGATTGATTGTTAATATTACGAAAAATTTGTAGCAGAGTCATCTTTTTAACTAAGCTTGCAAATATGAACTTACTGTATATTGTTCGGAGCCACTTAAACAGCTCCGTTAGACAACAAACGTTGTAGTTGTTTTTTAAACACTATAAAATAAAAAGAAAGAAGAAGAGGACATTAAACAGCTTGATTTTAATTACGAATGAAATGAAATCATTGTTTATAAATCAAACAACGGCACCTTATTGATTGGATTTGATTGATAATGGGATTATTGTTTTTAATTCATAGTGAACCGCTTTTTTTCAATTTGGAGGCAGAAAGAGGAATTTTTCTCTAAATCGATCTGAAATCGATGCCAAACCATTTTGAATGCTAAAAAATGCATCTCCCATCAATTTAGAGGCTAAAAAGGGAAAAAAAATATTTGCTAAAATTTTCAATCTTTTATATTGGCTAGAAAACCTCCTATTTGGGAGTACTTTCATTCAGAAGAGTTTGTAGTTCAATTTACTTCTAACCTTAGGATTCTCCTCCATGAAGTCCATTTTTAACCAAATGTAGATGCTTGCTTAGCAAATAGTACCTGCTCTAGCAGTGAAAGCAGCAGCAGCAGCAGGTACAAGAATATCCTGCTTCGATCAGCAAGCAAAATCGAGTTGCTCCCACCCCCGTACAGAGATGGCGCTGAAACGATAGCATGAAAGAAAAATGTTTAATATTTCATACCCGTGCCATCTACATTGTCATGTTGCAAACAAACAGGAACGTATTCAAATCGGAAATTTGAATCCGAAATAACTGAAAATGTCGCTGAAATATTCAGCCTTAAGCAATTTAAAAAATAATAAATTATACAATTCTGTTTTGAATCTATCGTCTGATTATCCTTTTATGATTTCAATTTCAGAACATAGGCCAATAAAATCATCTGATGGCGTGGAGTACATTAAGTCAGTTCATCCAACGAATATTCGATAGGGTTCTTATAATACTGAAAACGAATGTAATTCGAAAATTAAAATGAATACCCGGAAAATGGTTGCGTTTTAACAACTCAAACGAAAATTTAAAGTTAAATAAAAGAATGATTTATTGATTGAATTGAGATTAATGAATCAATTTAATTTTATTTGGACATTTATTATTCTACAGTTATGCTTAAAGTTCAGATGGTTAAATTTTAAATACAGAAGCTCACTAAAAATAGGCTAGATTTTTGTTTTGGATTATATTCAAAATTTGTTGGCCGACAAATCCTTATTATTTTTCATGAATGAACATGAACGATAATTATGTCAGAGTTGATAGAAAAGCTTTCAATTGCACCGATCATTTGGCATTTGTTGAAACAATATATTTTCTTTCTTCTTTGTTTCGATAAATAAAATCATTTTTAATTGGCAAAGATTATGACGAGCTGATTGATAAGAGCAACTCCGGAGCCATGAGCAATCCATAATTATTATGAAATGTGTAAAGTGAATCGGCAACGATCCACAAATGATCAACATAAATATATATAAAAACGATAAAAACGAAAAGAGAAGAAACTTTGTGCGTCATCACTGATAATTGTTATATGAGTTCGGAGAATTATTTTTTATGTTATAAATCCGCAATCATTACATTCACAATCATGTATTTATTACTCGATGACTCATTGTTTCGATATAGAATTTGTGGTTCGATTATTTTAATTGTAAATGGTAAAAACTGTATCCGATTTACTCCTAATCAAATGACAATTAATTCATCGATATTTATTCTCCTTCAGCATAAACCAGTTAAAAAGAACAGTTTTAACAGCATAATAATTGCATCTATTGTTCAAATGATTTTATCTAATTACTCTGAATCTTTGATCAAATATCCGAATAAATAAATTTTGAATCAACTTATCATTTATTATTAATGATAACGTTTTTGAAATCGACGATTCATGCGTTCATCGTTCTTTGGCGCGTGTGATTGTTATTAAGCTAACCAAACAATGATTTTGACCTAAAATCAAACTTGACCAATTCAACTATTTATCGTCACGTGTATGCATAATGTATGTAACGCTTCGGATGCCATCGATGATGACTCATCTGATGTGAATTTCACAATAACAAACAAACAAAAATGTCCCTTCTCCATTCGAATGGTATTTAAAAAAAAAAATTCGGGAAATTCCCATTGTGTGGATGCGCCCAGCAAAAACGAACTGACAATAACTCTTCATTGGTGTTCATTCGGTCATTCAGTGGAGCATCCGAAATAGGTAAATACTTTCGAATAAAATATCATTTTGAAAAATCGGAAATTCCATTGCTCAGCCACACACACATATTATGGGATCGTGAGGTGATATCACGGAGCAATATGCGGCTGTTAATGATGTTAGTGGAAAAATGGTCGGCATAAATTTTCGGAAATTTTGAAATCCGGGCGGGAAAAAGAGAAATCCACATAATGAAAATAAACAATAAATATTCAGGAAACGAAAAAAATATTCCTTCACGAAACGAATAAACGTTGTTGCATGCAATTAATAAACACGACAGGAACGCTCTGGCTATAGTGCTCCAATTTGTACATTGTACATAGCTCATTATTCAACGAATTGTTCATTTGAATTTATAGTAATAAATTGTACGTATTTATTAAGTTAAAATTTCATTCGGAACACTTGCGTGCATTGCAGGCAACAGCACGTTCCAACAAGCTCACAAAAGCAAAGAAAAATAGCAACAAAACACTAAAACGATAAAACGTAGGCAAAAGAATGAACGAAAGAAGAAAAAAAACCGAACGCATGTATTGGTGTTTTTACATAGAGAATGGTATAAATGTAAATAGCACAGTTGTGTGTGTCACAGTGTATAAATGGCAGTTGGCAGTACCACCAATACATAAACATTTCCATACACTTGTGGTGATGTCATTTTTAGCCAATCGCAATGCGCCAATGTGACGCGATCGAATATTTTTAGCCAAAATGAGTCATATGTAAAAACGTCGACGAGCCACAGTTTGAGTGTCAATCGCATTTCAGCTATCATTTCGTAAACACTACGCAGCATTCTTTTCGTAAGAAAGAAGAAAAAAAAATATATAGAAAAAATAATTAATTTCGTTTTGTCAAACAGAATATCAAAAGTGTATCGAAATAGAAAGAAAAAAAAGAAAAAGGGAATTTTGTTTTTGTTTTAAAGTTTTTGAATTGCTTTGTTCGTTATAAATTTGTTTATTTTTAATAATATAATTAAGAAAAAGGTGTTGCAAAGAGGGGCGAACTGCAGTAAATTCACTGGTGCCGGCCACTTTGGGAATATACTTTCGAGAAGAATCGGAAAACTGTAAGACTCAATTGAAATTGAATTTTGAATAGAAAACAAAACCAAGTACCGAATGGAATGTCATTTGTCAATTGATTGAATGTGATAAGATTTCGTGTTCAATGGATTCGATTGTTCGGTGTTCAGTATTGTGCAGTGTAACAATTTGCTAATTGGATTGATTCCATGTGTATATCGAATATCAAATATCATATACATTTTCATGGCTATGTAAATAATAATGATAACACACTATCTGTTTACATTGACAGAATCAATAACGCACAAAATAAAACACAAAACAAAGAGAGAAAGGAAAATGTTTCCAGTATTTGGTGCACGCTCGGAACCGATGTTTGTATTGGAAGTTTCAAGTTTTAAATTTAAGACGTAGCTTAACGACGATAAAGTTACGATTTTTCTACATCAATTCAACCATTCATCCAAATGGGATTCGGTCATGTGTGCGTTTAGTGATGTTAAATTTGTACAGTTGTATGTGCGTGTGTGTTTGATTGTGAATAATTTCATTTATTGAATTTTTTTTGATTATTATATTTCGCAAGAGACCAAATTCATGGAATCCATTCGACGTGTGAACAATATTCGATTGTATTCGGTGGCCAAACAACTGAAAAACCAATTTTTAGGTGCTGGTGTGCCTGTGATTACTTATGTTTACTAAATGTCATTAACATTTCATAGTTTTGCACACTATTCTATTGATAAATTGACATTTAGATTCAAAATAAATACACTTAAATTCCGTAATAGTTTCTCTGCAGGCCTCAGCAAAAACCAAAGATTATTATTATCGTAAATAAACAACATTAAATGTGATTTTTGAATGGCGCACTTAATGGACAAATAAATATGTATAATGTATATCCACAGTCCACCGATACGTACACATTCAAACGCACATACTAAGCGCACACACGACGTTATTCAAAGTCAAATACAAATTAACTAATAACTAAATGTTCAATGTTCATATACCCAAAAAAAAAAAAAAAAAATATTTCAAACAATGAAAATGCTATACATGTGATATTTTACTTGTGACACACGAATCTGAACAAAAAGAATTGAAAAAAAAAAAAATACTCTCACTACTTGTCAGTTAGCCCGTTTACAGTACTCAGTGTTTGGTGTACAATGTGAATGGGCATTTGTATTTGTCACTCCAATAAGTGCTTATTTATAATTCAACCTCTGCACACTTTAAGGTGTTTGGTGTAGAAAAAGTTTTTTTTATTCCATTTAACTCAGTCAGTGAATGACGTTTAATCTACTGAAAGATTCGAACAAAAACAATAGCTCAAACTCAACATGTGGCTATTGATTTCTAATGTTCAAAATTTAAGACAAGAAACCCTGAACGATGTAGCGCTTTGCTCATTGTTCAGTATGATTATTATGCGAACTGTGCATTGAATATAGAATACACTGAATGGTGATCGGATTCGAACGTTTCAATGTTGTTCAAAGATCATTTACTGCGGTTCGGTTCAAGGACTCCTCGTTAGATATTTTTTTTTCCACTTCTCTGTTTTGTTCTTGTTTTTATTTTTTATTTTTTCAATTTGTTCAAAAAAAAAAAAAAAAAAAAAATACGATAAACGATTTGAGTGTGCATTGTGCATACACAAATAACGTTTCGAATGATCGAAAAATGTAATCATTCGAACAGAACAAATAACGAACAATAAACATTAATTTATTTATTCATTTATATCGGTGATCGATGCAAACGGCGTAAATAATAAAAATCGAAATGGAAATAGAAATAATAACGAGTGATCAAGTCAAGAGGCCAGGTAAATGTGCCACATTCGTGAAATTGTTGAAACATTGACTGACGTGGACCAATCCAAATGGTTTATCCATTTGTTGATTTGTTCTCTCGTGAAACCACAAACATTAGCCTTTGTTCGAAACGCTCACGATTAAATATTCAAATTTAAATAAGCTCGCCATTCAAACGTTCACGAGCAAACTGTTGTACAGGCCATTCATTCAATAGTGCTCTGCTAGTTTGAGCGCGAATGCTGATCATTTAGCATGTGTGGATTATTCAATTAACGAAATCTTTCAGATTCGCAATGTATGCATGCGTGTGTGATGTGTGCGTGTATTCAATATTCGATATTCAAATGGATTTGCTTATTATTCAATCGAATATTATTGAAATTTTGGAGAAAAACTAAACCAAATCCAATCGTCACGAATTACTTTAACTTGTTTATTTTCTTGCGTAAAATTTCCATAGTTGTCTTGATTCAAATTAAGTCGATGCTTGAAAAGCTGGTTATTCGATTATTTTTTTTTATTTTTTGTTTTTTTTTTCTGTTTTCTAGGATTGGTAATAACATTTCTTTTTGAGGAAATAGTGCATTGTGCAGCTGAAAATCAGCTCGCAAAATAGAGAATCTGTTCAAAAAATTGAGCAGCATCATTTCTAAGTCACAATAATATACAAAAAGGCAATTGCTTCAAAATCAAAATGAAAAATAGAAATATGGAATCATTTTATGAAGAGAATGGCCAATATGTGGCCACAACAACAGCCCAATCTCAGCCAGCAAATAATTTAAAACGGCCGATTACGTTGGATTTGAATGCCGCCACAAATAACAATAAACAACATGCCAAAAAGCAACGTTTCAATCAATCCGTTGTTGTAACGCCAATACTTAATTCACCGGATTTAAATATGTTAACGATGGCAACGCCGGATATCGAAAAATTTATTATTTCAACCGCAAGTGCATTACAAACGCCAACACCAAGCCTTCTATTCAATGGAAACACCTCTAAGGTGAGTGAGATTTTTTTTTATTTTTTATTTTTTTTTGTGGTGGATTTTTGTGTGGTCAAAAATACGATGAATATTTTGTATAAATTTCACTTTTGCATTGCAGGTAACAAGTGAACAAGCCGACTATGCACGGGGTTTCGAGGATGCATTGAATGAAATCAGAACAAAAGAACAACAACATCAACAGACAACCGTCCAGCCTCAGCAACAAAATGGTACAACAAAATTCACATCAGGTGCGCAATAAATCTAGAAAATATTCGATTCATTCACTAAATTACAATTTGAAATTTGCTTTTTCCATTGAATAAATATAGCCACGATACCGACAACCTCAGCCACTGCATCAACAATACTAAGTATGAGCGGTGGATCAGTTACATACACGGATTTAGGTAAATTGATAAGAACGTTTTTCATTTCGCTGTTTGTTTCATGATCTTTCGAAACAAAATGGAAACAAATACATATTGGGATCGCAAGTGATGCCGGGTTTGGAATGTCGAATGTTGAATGTTTTGTTCCCTGAAATGTATACCTGCTAAACTAAATGTCTGTAACTTCAGGAGGTTATGCATTCAAATAGCAGCAAATAATGACAATCGTCTTAGTACTAAATAGTCTCTTTCAATGAGATGGCAAGGTTGTACACGGTACACTACACATTGCACATTGTCTGATAATAGTCCAATTGGACGTTCAGTTCCATTGTTATTGATTATGGTGCTAATTGTGCATATTTTTAGTTTTAATCGACTCGATGATAGACATATTAACTTCAATCCTTAGATCATTGCAATGAATAAAGAAAATTTGAAAAATTTGTCTCATCTAATAAGAAAATTGAAATGCAGCTGCATATTATATTGCAATACTTTTTCCAGCCAGAATCAACAATATCCTCCAGCGATTTCAAAATGTTTCCCATTTTGTTTTATGGACTACCATTTAAATGAATTCCAAATAATTTGACTATTTTATTTTTGAAATTTTAGACGAAAGTTACCCGGTTACAATAAAAGATGAACCACAAACTGTACCAAATTCACCTCCAATGAGTCCGATCGATATGGAAAATCAAGAAAAAATCAAATTGGAACGTAAGCGACAACGAAATCGTGTGGCCGCCTCTAAATGTCGAAAACGCAAATTGGAACGCATATCGAAATTAGAAGATAAAGTAAAAGTGTTAAAAAGTGAAAATGTTGAATTGGGCGGCGTCATCAAAGCATTAAAAGGACACGTATCTCAATTGAAACAACAAGTTATCGATCACATTAATAATGGTTGCAGTTTACCGACGTGCAATGTTCAATATTTTGTCAAAACCTCAAATCCAAATGACAGTGATATTAAATAGAGAATAAGAATTAATTGTTACACAATTCACAGCATTAACAGATAAAAGAGATTTTTAATTTGCCTGCAGAAATAATATTTCATTGGAAATTTTTTTGTTTTCCGTTTTTTTTTCTTCTTTCGATTAAGAAATTTAATGACATGAATAATTCACATCAAAATATTGAAAAAAAATTCGTCAACATTTGGAATTGGATAGGACAAACGGGGAAAAACCCATATTCGAAATGTTTCTGTTTCGTTTGTCATTCGTTTTGATAATGATTTAATGAAATTTTCGTTTATTTCTTTTCATTGTGTTTTCCATTTCATCAGATAATTTTGTTTACATGTATAGCGTTTAAGTTGTAAGTCTAATCGATTAAAACTTGTTTATAAAAAAAAAATGTAGATTTGTCTCTATTTTAGAGAACAAACGAATATTTTTTTTCTTTAAGAAATCAAAAGCAAGAAATACACGATCCAAATGTTTATTTATATTTGAAATATTTTGACAAAATAATTTCGTTTCTTCTGTTTGTCAATTCGTTTATTGATTCATTCCAGAGTCACCTCAGTTGAATTTTGTTTCTTGATTTTCTCTTTTGTTATATCGTTTGGTTACGCCTACACATTACTGTCAATGGGTTCCAATCCGATGGACAGTTGCACCCATCATTGCGACATCTTGTTTGATTTGTTTTATTTTATTTCTTTTTTTTCTTTCAAATTTTATTTTTTATTTTTTTTATTTTTCATTTGAAGATTCAGCAAACATGGTTTTGCTTTGACTTCGATGTTATTTTTGTCAACAAAACATATAAATAATAATACAAAAAAAAAAACATACTATGTGATAATGATCTAATGTCGATTGAAAGCTTAGACACAAATATTTTGGATTGTATTTTTTCAATGTTGTCACATTTTGACGCGCACAACAGCCAAACAATAAAACATACAATTTTAGCTTTTTATATGTATATTTTATAAGCACAAGCATTGAAATGATGGAAAGTTGAATGATGTCATCGGTGAACTCTTTCAATTCGATCTGTAATCGAATGCATGTGGAGAATGTGGATCCTCTGCACCGAATCAACTTACAACCAATGAAATAATAATATTCTATGCGCATTAGAATGGCTTCATTCGTAATTATAATTCATTTAAATGCCTTAGAACTAGTTGTAAGTGTTCGACTATAGATGAAAATCTCTGTGAATATGAAATATTTTTGAATTAAAAACTAAACTACATCAATCGAATCTTTTAATCCAAAATTTAATGAAGAAATGACCCGCATGGGGGGTGTCTCTTCCGTTGCATTTTTTACTGTCATTCAATGCAATTTCTCTTGATTTTGTTCGATTTTTCTTCAAATGTATCACATAATTGTTACTGAATGATTTTATCAATTTTACAAAAAGAAAAACAAAATTGGCGGATGGCCTAACCAACCAACCGAGAAACGAAAACAGTTCTTTTTTTTTCTCGAGAAAATTTGTGATAAATTGTATAGTAATCGTTCTTATAATTAAAATGTTCATCATCGCTTATCGCCTTATGTTGCAATTATTTTGGGATTTTTTTTTGAACTGAAACAAATCAATGCATTGAATTTGGAAAATTAAATGCTAATTAAATACACTAGAAAAATGACTAGATATTTAAGGAAATTAAAATGAGAATTGATATAGTTTTTGCTAAAATGATTGCTTTTTACTTTTTACCTTTAAGCGATAAGTTATCAGAACATTTGTATATTTGATGCATCGAATGGGTTTGTTGCCCATATCAATAAATATTTTTAGGTATTTTTCATGAAAAATGCATTACTGTTTTTTTTTTTATTTAATAGCTTAGCGATCAGCGACTGCATAACTGCATATATTGTAGAATAATTAATTAAGCTAAAAAGCTCGTTTCTAGAAATGCTGGCGGAACGTTTTTTATTTTTTTCAAGCTAATTTGTTTAAATATCGTTGTATTTTCAGGAAACATTTAAATCGACTTCAAAACTTATTCTAATATTAATCTAATCTTTGCTCAACTCAAACCTTCCTATATTTTCTCGCACTCAATCAATGTACTCGAAAGGCTCAAACGTCCAAGTAAGTTTTTTTACATCCAGATTGCTTCTTTCACACCACATAGTTAATTAGCAGACTATTGAAACGATGCTTCTTCAACAGGACAAATATGCTGGATGATTCGGTCGCTAGCCAAATGAATACAATTAACGATAATACTTTTAACAGAATACCACAAAAGGACATGTCAAGTGCAAGAAAATTTAGTGAAAATGAGTCATTTGATTCTGAATTCATTTATAATTTAAGTCTAAAAATCGGATAATTACGATCTACGACATTCGAAATTGAAACCATCTATTTGTTATTACCATTATTATTGTTGAACATTTACTAAAAAATATCTATTAATAATTCTATTAAAATGTGATTCGAATGACAGCATTGTTTGACCAAAAAAAAAAACAACACACACACACATTTGCGATCGCTTTCGAAGTACCGATTTAGGAAAATGTCCTGTGTTTTGGACTATTATGAATTTTTCAAGTGGAAAAAACTACAAAAATTAACTGCATTCAGAACCCATTTGGATTCAAAATCCATTCGCTATTGTATGGTATTCAAAATCTAAAATCGGTACCTAGCAACTCCCGGTGTACTTTGTGCACGTGTAAAAGTCAAAAAATTATCACGAATAATTTAATCCAAATGGTGGACTGACTTATCGATATGATATTTTAATCTTTGATTTTCTAACCAAAGATGTTAGACACATCGAACGGTGGTTTTTTTTAAATGGTTTCCATAATAATTTGACGGCTCGGTACCAAGTCCAATTGACTTTTTTTCCAAAAAGTATTGCATTACAATTATGTCAACAGCAAAAATAAAATACATATGTTGAAATTATTATTTAAATTGTTTTGGACGAAGATTTCCATTTTTATCGATAATAATAATAATTAGAAACCATTTATGGATGATTTAACAGCCATATTTCATCTTCGTAGGTTACGGAGTGCCTTTTTCATCGAAAACTAATTAAAATTATTCCGGCGTTTCGATCAAGTTTCATCGATTCGTCAAAAATCTGTAGAATAATAAGCAAAAACAAAATTCAAACACAAAAATCGACAAAAATTAATGCCAATTTGGTGGATATTATATGTCAGATTATGCCAATCAAAAATAAAGAAAAAGATAAAAAGGAATTTTGTTAATATATTTTTTATTGCATATTTTCGCCACATTTAAATGTTCACAAAAATTAAAATACACAATTATTCAAAAGATATAAATGTTGTTTTTTGTTTTTTTTTTTGCAATTATAAAAGGAAACGAACCAAATTAAAATGCTTCTCTTTTTTTTTCATAAAAAAAATATGAATAAATTCCAATGTTCGAATTGCTCGATATTTATGTAATTTGGAATCTGTTGGCCCCTTTTCCGGGATTTAATATGAACTGTTTTTTCATTCTTAATATTTTTTCTTTTTCATCTCATTTCGCTCAATTTTTTTTTTTTTTTTTTTTTTGAGAACATCTATTTGTAGAATAATTTTAATAAATGATTTAATGCAGTATGAGTATCAAAACTTAGTAAAATGTTTTCCGTTGTTTTTCAATGTTTTCTCCTTTCAAAAACGATATGCAAAAAAAAAAAAAGAAGAAATGAACATGTTTCTTTACATTATACATTTTGTCATTCTCCGTACTCCGTACCAATACTAAGTAAGAAACAACTGAAAAAAATTGCTGAGAATTAGAATTTGAGACCGATTCTTATTAGTTTATTAATATCTACTGTGATAAAATAAAAACACCAGACTCTTAATTTCAAATAAAATTTAAACAAACAATTTCATTTTGTTTTAGTATTTCCTTTTATTTTTTTTTTTTTGAGAACATCATTTGTAGAATAATTTTAATAAATGATTTAATGCAGTATGAGTATCAAAACTTAGTAAAATGTTTTCCGTTGTTTTTCAATGTTTTCTCCTTTCAAAAACGATATGCAAAAAAAAAAAGAAGAAATGAACATGTTTCTTTACATTATACATTTTGTCATTCTCCGTACTCCGTACCAATACTAAGTAAGAAACAACTGAAAAAAATTGCTGAGAATTAGAATTTGAGACCGATTCTTATTAGTTTATTAATATCTACTGTGATAAAATAAAAACACCAGACTCTTAATTTCAAATAAAATTTAAACAAACAATTTCATTTTGTTTTAGTATTTCCTTTTTGTCTTCCTTTTTCTTTTTTTTGCCAAAAAAAACAAAAAGTGAACATAATACTTTGTTTTGGATTAAGGTTGGTTCATACTGTTTCATGTTATTTTAGTTATAACTTAAAACGGAAAAATTTAATTGGTTTGAAAAAAAAAGAAAAAATATTACTGGAAAGAAAAGATGAATCTTTCTTTTTTGCGAACACACAAATTCGCTGAGATGAGCCTAATAACTAAATCGACAATTTTGCTTTCACGCAATTTATGTTTTTCATCATCATTATTACATATTACATCCATATATAAATAATTTTATTTTCTTTATTTTTTCAATTTCATCAACGTGCACTTCGTAAAAAAACTGTTTATCTCTCATTCGATTGTTATCGAAACCCTTTTTTTTTTATATTTTCATTCACTGTTTAATCAATTATTATCACTTTTTTAAAAGAAGAATTTTTTTTTTTGTTATGTTTAAAGAAAATGAAACGACGACGACGACGTCGACGATAATAGTTAATCACATAATTCTTACAAATTAAATTGTGAAATTCAGTGAGACCTAAGGTTCACTTTGTGTGGCATTCAAAGAAAATTAATCAAACATGGCCTAACAAAACCATTTGTACCGACTTGATTGAATATCAGATGTTTAAAGACACATGCCACATCTGACATTTTGTTTTTTTTTTTGTTGTCTTCGCGGCTACAATACAACATCATAATTATTGATAGTTTTTATACGTATGAAATATGAATATGCACACAAATAGACATTTAGATTATTTGAAAAAGATTGAAAAAAATCCTACGTCACCAATACTGCGCTACTTGAATCTTTAATGATTTCATTTTACTGTTTATTTTTTTTTTTATTGTTTCCTCTAAAAAAGAATCGGCTCGACACCTCGACATTAGAAGACATTTGTTGTTGGTGTTGTCATTGCCATTCGTGACTGGGATGATTGAAATTCGAATTATCATCTTCCATTGCAAATAATTGAATTAAAGTTTCGAATTGATTACCCTGTGAAACTTTTCAGGTCGATCGCTAATCAAATTTGGCAATTGGTTTTCTTTTGTTTTTTTTCCCTTTTTTTCTGTATTCATTTTATGAAATGATTTGTTTATATGTTAAAAGATGAAAAGTTGATTGTGCTCTGTGCTAACGATAATAATAATAATAGTAAAAGATTTATTATATTGATTTATGCTCATTTATATGTATGATTAAAATCGGAGCTAAAATGAAACGAATACTATTTCTTTATATTGAATATCGTTGCGCTTTAAGTTTTTATTTTTTATTGTTCCTTGAAAATTGCAATGTTAATTGTTTTTTTGAATTTAAATAATTTATCGATTATCGACTGATTTTTCTTTTCGTTTATTTCCTTCATTTTCTTTTTTTTGTTCTTAATTTTCATTTCCTGGATCGCCTATTTTACAAATAATTTCGTTATTCAAGTTTATTTCTGTTTACTATTTAGTTGTGTTTAATTCTAAAATTTAAATCGAGATCTCTTGCATTGCCATTTGGTCGAATAACATATCAACGTCACACGTGTGTACGATTTGTGATAATTCAATTTTTCAAATAAAAAAAAAAAAAAAAAATAAATAAATCTGATGCTTGTGTCCTACTTAAACCAAATGAACTTGTATTTGCTGCTGTGTTTGCTATTAAAATTTAAAATCCTTGAAACCGAAACATCAATGCAATATTAACAACATGTAAACGTAGGAGCGTAGGCGATTCCAACTTGAAATTTAAAAAAAAACAAAACACTGAATGCCTTTCGTTTCTCTATTGCTAGATGTCTTGCTATGTGTATGTCTGTTCCGAAATTTATTCTCAATATCGGAAATTAATCGTCTCCGGCTATTTAATAATATTGCAATTCAAGATATTAGTTTCCTTTAATTTTGGAAAATTATTTAATAATACATTCATATTCATTCATGTATGTTGTTGTCTGTCATCGGTAAAATTATTAGTATTATTTGATTTTCTCGATTTACTTTTGAATCTGCAACAGTATTGTTCGGCTTGGCCTGCCTTCATTTAGTTCAGTTGGTGTTCTTTTGCATCTTTAATCCAATCACATAATTTATCGACGATTAATTTTAACATTAAATTTCTATATTCATTTGATAATTTTACTTTGTAAAATGTCCACTTAAAAAATCGTTGCAATACCTTTTATTTATTTTCTCTTTTCCTTGGATTTCAATTTGCATCATATCACCCGATGATGAACATTTAAAATCATTTGAAACAGCAAAATTCATTGGTTTTTCCTTATTGAAAACTTTCAATTCTTTTCACAAACACACGCACACATTGATTATTCAAATGACCAAAGACAAATGCAAATCTTAAACAAAAATACAAAGAAAAAGTCCGAAATAAATTTAGAAGTTTTTATAGAAAATCATTCAACAATCGATTGGCGGTTCACGAAAAAAATACTGTGTCAAAAAAAAATAAAAAAAAAAAAAAATGATGTCAAATATTGTGGTTTTTAGTTGTTTTTCATGAGAAAACAATTTCCGATTAAATGGTATCATAAAATTGAGAATATCACAAACATTAATATAGTTTTATTGGCTTATGCAAATTTAGAGAGAGAAAAAAGAAGAGAGAGAGAGAGAGAGAGAGAGAGAAAGAAAAACGAATAAGAAATTTAGAAGAATATATTCATTAATAATTCAATAATGTTTATGTGTTGCTGTTTCATGTGATATTTAGAAATTAATCGCCTGACCATACGTTTTATTATCAGTTTACATTATTTTGTATTATTTTATCATAGCAATTTGATGATTGTTATCATTTTAGCAATGTATTCAATATTGAATCAAAACAAAAAAGAAAAAACCAGAAGCAGAAATGGTTTTACTTCGATTCGATCGAAATCGTTTTGCATTGTTGTCGATTGCAGTTTGATCATGGGAATTTTCAATCTTCATGTTTTTTTGTTTGTTTATTTCACATCAGCTGTGAGCTATGATAAATGTTAAAATGTTACTTAGAACTATACAGAAAAACTTCTATTCACATCCATTGGCTTCGAAACGAAAACGACTTAATTCATATATGTTTATTGTTTATTTGTTGATTTCTTATTTTTGTTATTTGTGAGAGTGCGTCTATGATTTTTGTTGTCAGTGTTGAAATTTAATTATAAAATATTGAATCGGTTGTTGGACTCAAGCCGATCGACGTTGTTATAAAAACTTAAATTGCAATTCGAATTTCTCATAATTAAATTCTTATTTTATATTTTTGTTTTGTTTTGTTTTTTGCTTTTTGTTTTTTGTTTTGTTTTCATAGAATTTTATCAATATTATTTAATTAGAAACAACTTGAAATCACTTTCGACGAACGAAATCATTTTTTAAAACGGTCACCCGCATTCAGCTCACAGCATCTATTTCTATCTACACACTTTTGTTTGCTTGCTTTCTTGTTTGATATTATTTTGATCTTTTGTTTTGTATTTTTGCCGAACGCATTGAGATCATCGACACTACGACGAACTGAAGACAACCGACCCGTAAGTTCAATTTCGAATTTGATCAGGATATCGAAATCGTATGTTTGCTCCGGCAACCGTTTTAATAAAGACGATCATGTTTTTTTTCCTTTTGTTTTTCGTTTTTTTTTTTTTTGTTCTCTTTAAATCGATATGTTGGGAGGGTGCGTTTCTGGATTCAGAGAAATAGAAATATTTTCATTTTCAAAATCATTTGCATATGTTTTCACATCGAATGCTTCAAACAATAATACTTTATTATACACATTAAATGAATAATACACACATACACACATTTTTGATGGTGAAAATGATTTCAATTCCAGAACCAATGCATGTGCTATCTATTATTTGATCACTTTTGCTTTGTTTTTGCGTTTTCGTTTTTGCAATAAATTTTCTTTTTAACTTCTTCTTTTTTCTTTTTTTGTTTCTCTTTTGCACATTTCTGTGTATTTTCTTTTTCCAAAAAAAAAAAAAAGAAGAAGTCATAATTGTATAAAAAAAAATTATAATATAAGCGATTATTACAATGTTATCCCTTTAGAGATTGTTTTTTCTTTTCTTCATTTCTTTTATCAACTTTTTTTCCATTTATATTTTGTCAACTTAAATTTTAGTAATGAGTAGTGATAATAATAAAATAATTAATGATTTTTCACTGACTGCCATTAGTTTGCATTTTGCAACAATTATTTCCCGTTTATTGGCTGAAATACTTGACTGTTTTATAATTTAATTGTGTTGAGCCTATGCATGATAAAGTTATAAATACTATATTAGGTCAATTTGCAAAATGCCATCGGAAAATTGAATTTTGCTGGTTGATTATTATTATTTATTATTCAATCAATTTTGCTTCAAATTCATTGTCAAAATGTTTAACGAAAAATCCATTATATCAATCATTTCGTTGGAAATCTGCATAGGCTCATCATCTCAAAATGTATGGGGAAGAAAACTGAATTGGATGCGGAATCGGGAATTTATCGCATGTATGCAATTTCAAATTTATAATTCATATCACATCGAAATATGAATACAACAATGGCATTCGATGAGAATATGATTTGATCAATAAACACCACACTTCTTTCTGATCGGATTTGATCTATTTTTTTTTGTTTTTTTTTTTAATGGGAAGAAAAAATTTCTGTATTTTTGGAGAATGTGTGTGTTATGTGTGATGTTTGATTTTCCATTGAATATATTCTCTATCACTGTATCGTTTGCTGTATTTTTAATGCATTCAAATTGTTTTGCTGTTTTCAATCACATATCATATTGTTTGCGTTGTGGATTGCGGAGAATTTGCGCGTTCAGGCAGATATCATTAATGAATTCATTAATTCATTAAATTTTCATTTTATTCAGCAAATGAACGGAACAATTTATTCTTCGTCACTAAGAAGTCAGGACTTATCATAATTGTACTGCTACGTGTCAGATTCCTGAAGGAAAAAAAATAAAGACAAAATGAATGTTAAAAAAATATCATAAAATTTAAAAATTGCATCAGAAAAAGAAAGAATTGATGTAAGAATCTTGTCTAAAGCTCAATAATAAATTGAAAATGTGGAAATTTATAAAAAAAAAAAATAATTCAATATTCACACATGTCTCCTAAGTTGTGTCGACAAACTATTAATCGGTTTTTCTAAGAATGCTTTTCTCCTTTCTCGAAAATTTCGTTACACACAAGATTATGAAGATGAAAGGTGCGAATAGAAAGTAACAAAAAAGCTAATGCGGAACAGTGTTCAGCTAGAGAGAGAGAGAGAGAGAGAGAGAGAGAGAGAGCGAGAACAGATACTTGGCACGTTTTTGAAAAAATGCAATTCAAATTATGAACATGGATCCAGTGATTAAACCTTCTTCTTTTTTTTTGAAACAATTAATTGTCAAAAAGAGTGCGAATTTATCGGCTGAATTTAATTTCATGTTTTACGTTGTGCATGTGCGTATCTCTGTCGTTTATATCGTTGATTTTTTTTTTATCGTTTTTCTTTTCTTCTTCTTGCGTTTCATCTATGAACGCGCCAGTGCATATAGCGATGATTTTTCTCTTTTTTGTTTGCTTTTTTGATGCCAATGAACGGCATTTGTAACGAATCTTCCCCTCCCAAACAACACCTTCGAAACATGTATGAGAAATGGGAATTCACAATGCTTAATTGTGTATTTGTTTGGCGCATTACACAAAATTTTCTATTTGAAATTTGATTTTGACATTTAAATCAATTTAATTTTTTATTCTTCTCATTTCTCTCTTTTTCCATTGAACATGCGGTTTTGGAATAAAATACACTTTATGATGGAATCAAAATTGAACTCAATAGCAACCTTACCATTCAAAATATAGCCAAAAAGTAAACATTACGGTTTCTGCTAACTTTTAAATCATTCAATGGTGTGGTGCTTACCAGTGATATTGATACGATCGAATTATGTCTAAACATGTTTTTTTATACTTACTTTAAGAATTGTGGCAATATGGATGTCCATCCACTTCTATCTTGTCTTAGGGTGAGATACAATTCGAATGTTGATACTGTATTTGGATCAACTTCTAACGATGCTATTCTTCTGTAAATTTATAAAAATAAATAAATCATTTGCATTAGTGATGATGGAAAAAGTATTAAATTCAATGAGAGAAAATATGACATCGAGGGTAAGGTGAAAATAGAGGCGCCGTCAAAGAAATCAATCATATGCATTGAATTCACATTGAAACTAAAACTTGCTCTATTACTCTGAATCACATGCAATGCACAAACCAATGATACGCATGAAAGTCTTCGGTCCACAAAGAACTTGTTTTTGATGGCTTGAACTATGCATGGGCATATTAATCATTTTGAGCGGGTAACGCCAGTTTTCGAAACCAGTCCGCTGGCAAAGATTGAAAATTTGATTTTTTTTTTTTTTCATTTTATTGCTTCAATGAATACTAAATTCAACAATCTATTGTTGGACATGTTTCATTGGTATTCTGTGATTCAAAGCCAAACATTTATTGCAAATGAAATGATATAAAATTTGTAATTATTTGTTTATATATTTAGCGATGTCTATTGAATTTAATTGTCCCATTTTATTGGACTATCAAATTAATCGTGTTTGATGATGAGATCCTATCGTAAAGTGAATGACTTCAATAATAATTGATTTGTTTGGCGATTGTCTCTTTTTTCGTAGTGCCCAATAATTTTTTGTTTCTTTTTTTATTTTCACGCTTGCCATATAAACTACATAATTATATTGTTTATGTGGCCATTTGTCCGTTTGAACATTCATACAACTGTTTGCTTCGATCGAATGATTAATTATTGTTATTGTTTGGCTATTTGAGTTGCGTAACGTGATTGTTTGGCTTGTGAAGATTTAAGCTATTCGCTGTTTACCTCTTTTCAAGTCGAATGCATCATTTTAATTCGCGCTCAATAATTTATTGATTCGATCAAGAATAAATTATCCGGCTCCTGAATAAAGGAATGATCGAAACATATTTTCCGAATACATTGGATTTGATGGCCCATTACAAATATCTTCACATATAAAATTCATAATCTTAATTTATTTCTATGTGATTTGATTCAATAATAGGTAATTAATTGATAATTCACCACATTAATGGATACATTGAGTCCAGATTGCAGATACCACATTCAATTTGATTGTTGCATTGCATTGAAAATGTACAATTTTAGTTGGATCTGCAATATGCATACACCAAAATCAAATTTAATCGATTGATTTCAACACAAAACTTAAATACGACGATAGCATATAAATAAAACAGTCGCCATATACGATACGAATCGAAGAGAAAGGAACGAACAAGAATAACAAGTTTCTAAAATAAAAATTTAAACAAATAAACAAACCAAAAAGAAAAAGAAGAAGAAGAAGAAGAAGAAAAAAGGCAACGGCAAAAGAAGACCATGATACCAAATTTGAACAGCGAGTTGTGTCATTTTGTCTTCGCATTTTGGCTTGGTATCGAAATTTTCAATAAAAAGCAGAAAACTAAGCTACAATATTTTTTTTCATGTGTGTGTGTGTGTGTGTTGTTTTTTTCTTCTCTGATGTGAAAGGAGCGCAAGAGCCCATAAATGTATTGAAACTAATCCGCTGAAGAAACATAAAAATTATTATTATTATTATTATAGGCGTCTTTAAAATTGATGACAGCCATTTGTTAGCATATGCCTACTTTTATTCATTTCTGTTCGATTCGAATTTTTTTTCTTCTCTTTTTTAACGAGCTAACAAACTGGAGAGTTCGGTGACTGTTTTTTTGCGTTTTTTTTTTAATTATCTTTTCCCATAATTTAGTATTTTGCTATACAAAAAAAAGAAGAAGAAGACAAAAAAAAAATTCGATATTGAATACAAAATGGTCGATGGTTGTACGTTTTATGCACGACTTCCAAATTTATTCACGATCACACATTTTGATAGGCTCAATTTAACTTTCGTGGCACATTATTATTTGTCACACATTGAATTTTAAATACAAGGAAAAAAAGAAAATTTGTTAATGATGCTTAGCCGGTGGAACATACCATTTTCCATGATTTATGCATAAAATGTTCATTAGTTATTGAATAATGCAGTGAATGATCATACTTTTGTTCCGCAAAACAATGTGCAATTAATAAATATATATATATATATGTTATATGTATGTATATCAGTTAAAGAATTCTTACCTCGTATTATTCGGTTCATCTTCAAATTCAATATAAATTGTGCTTCCACGAATGCCGCACGGCTCTTTTTCCGACATCACAACCATTTCCGATGCAATTCGATTCAATAAATCGGATGGCAATAGAACTTCAGTACAAGCTAAATGTTGACTTTTGGCCCGTCGTAATTCCTCTTGCAAACGAAACATAAGCGATTGTAGTGCTGTTTGATCGGTTGCATCGTTTGTTGTATGCGTCAGTTCGTTTGCATAGTTTGTAACTATGTGTTCGGTTGTGGCTTTTGTTGAATATTTATTTGATCGATGATGATTTGAATGATGATTGATAACTGTTTTGATGGCTGGTGATGATGTTTTGGATGCTCGATTCGATGTTGATTTTGGCGATGAGCTTTTCAAATCGGCATGATGATTGTTGTGTTGACGATTTGTTGCCGGTGGCGTTAAAGGTCTTGTCCAATCTAAAATTGAATTTGAACAGAGATTATGAACGATTAGAATTGACGGACTGGAAAAACAAAAAAACAAAAATAACACAAATAAATGGAATAAACGAAGAAGAAGAAGAAAAAAACCATAAATTTGCATGGTCAATGAAATTCCATTTAAGAAGAATAGTTTTTGTTGAGTGGAACAATGACAAAATGACATTTGGTGAATTAAAACGATTTCCGTTTCCACAAATAAATGAAACCAAGAAAAACAATAATAAATAACAAACAAGCTGAATTCGATGGTATCGGAATCAATGAATATGCACCATAAGTCACATCCAACGAACAAAAATAAAGGAAAAATGAAAATTTTGTAATTATATTTGTTGGATTCATGTCGATAGCATACCCCAACATATGCCTAAATTCAATATTTCAGATCCATAGTGAGAGAGAGGATATAATATAATAACCAAATGTAGTATACATCTGCGGTCCACAATAATAAATAATAAAAATTATGGAGAACCATTAGAAGAAACTAACATTTATGTTATTCTCACATATTGCGATCGACAACGAAAGGAAATTAATGGAGAGGAAAAATGAAAAAAAAAATTGTAATTAATCGAACTGGAACGCAAAATATGCGTTAAAATATCTTTTATTTGGGATAGAATAGGTTTAGTGGCATTTAGAAAATATACAATATGCTGAATGCTGAGGCACATGAAACGGATACAAACAAATAACACAACACAAATGTGAAAAGAAATTAATGAAAATCCAAATATGAAAGACAAAAATAGTGAGTTCCAAATAAATGAAACAGCTGATCGTTAACTGCGTTTGTTCGTTTGGCTAATAGCTTAGCGTTCGGACAGAGAAATGGAATCGAAAAAGAGAAGGTAGAGAAAAAAAACAAGCCACACAAATATACAAAGTTGACTTGAATGTTTGAATATTTAGAAAATGGAGAGGCTTTTAGATGAAATTTCGTCAGTTTAATAAATGAATTAATGGCTCTTTGTTTGAGCCTTTGATGAGGCACCCAGCTGTATATTGTATATACATACATATACATTATACATTATACATGACTGAATGCTAAATAACATCGACCAATATCTCATCTTCTTTTTATTTCCACAATTTTTTTTTTTGTTTTTTTTTTTTTTTTTGTAGCCCAGCTTGATCGGCGTAATATTTGGTTATTGTTTTTGAATTTAGTTAACATTAAAATTGCTTCTTTGATGTGATTCTCGCTTCTTTTTTTTTTTTGAATTCATTTCAATTTTTTATTTTTATTTTGTACTTTGTGTACTTATTTATCGCCTTTGTTCGTTGATTCCCATCCATGGGCCATGATTGATAGCTCAAAATAATAAATTTGAGAGAAATAAATAATTCCCCATAAGTAACAATAGAATAAGCTGATTAAAACTCCTGCTCATTTATTGTTTTTCTTTTATTCATTCAATATGTCGAAACAAGCGAACGTAAGTTAATTCAACAAAATTCGAAGCGAAGTGTTCAGATTTCAGTCCGGCTTAGGGACAGAATATATGGGAAAAAAGGCTACAACAAAATGAAAAAAAACAACAATAATATCGACCACAATCGGCTGAAACAATAGATTCGGAAAACAAAAAATATAAAAACAGAAAGACCAAAAAAAAATAACATCAACGAAAAAGCCGAAACGGGCGTCCAGCTGAATGATTTCAATTGTAAGTATTGGAAGTTGAAACTCTTACACTTTTTTCATCCTTAAAAAAAAAATATGGCTATTCGCTGATTATACATGTATAGATTTCATGTTATTTATTTGTGGCAAAATTATATATTGCCTAAAATAAACAGCATTGAATATTGAATCATTCATTCAAGTTCAACCGAAAACCCATAATAACATTCTTTTGCGTTATATTTTCCCTAAATCGCCTTAAAATTGTAGAATATTCTATAACTTGTCGTTTTATTCGTTGGTCAAAATGCCTCTGTTTTCCTTTCCATTTCGATAAATACACATAATGCGAAGGGTAACTGAAGGACATTTTTCATATACGCTGATGTCATAGAGTTGTTTACACGCAGCCGTCACATACAAACTCTCATTGAACATATATATATATATATAAAATACAAGTATCTTATATACGCACACTCAGTCACATTCAGGCAACTTACCGAACGAACAGAAATCACCAAATCTATGTAGTTCTCCTCATTCTTTTGGTTGGCATTTTTTGATATATTTTTTTTCTCTCCTTGTTTAATGTTCAGTAGAACCTCTGTTATGTAAAATACATATTTATTATATGTATTTATATGAACAAAGAGGACCACTAAAGGAAGATGGATTTTTTTCTTTTTTTCTTTTTTCTGTATTTATGGTTTTGTTGATGCGACGAGTGAAGCATTTTTGAATGCATCAATCGAAAACAATCGACTGACTCTCAAATTCGAATTTCAATTATCATTTATCAGAAATATTCACCGAACAAGATGTTTCGCAAACGAAAAAAAAAAATAAAAAAAATAAAAATACGACAAGAAATGTCGTGAATTGTGGGTCTGTCATTGTCATTGCCATTGCCATTGTCATTGCCATATTACTGAAGGATGTTCAATATACAATGTACGCCAAACCATTCGTTAGATGTCTGATAAATGAAGAGAGACTTTTAATGCAAAAACTTGCCAGCTTATAGAAGAAGAAATTTTTTTGTTTGAGGACACTCTGTAAAAACAAGAAGCACAGAATACGCACTAACATAATTTTGTTTTTTCTCTTCTTTTTTTTTTTTGCATCTAAATATAATGATAAAGTACGAATGGAAAAATACGCTGAAAATAAAATGAAATCAGAATATATGTACTGTGAGGAAAATTCGGATGGATCAACAAATTCAAAATTATGCACTAAACACCGCAATGTATACAAATATATTTGCCCTGTACCCTCATCTCCACACCCTATTCTCCTTCACAATTTATTTTAAGGCATTCTGTTCTTTTTATTTTCCTATTGTTTGAAAATAGCTTTCAATAAAAATGAATCGTTAGGTGTTTGACATTCCGACCGCCATATGGAATTGGTATGAATCACTACAAATTTTTTCATTTAGTTAGAAGCGATGTTGAAAATTCAGCACCACAACCGTAAACGAATTTAACCTTGAATGAAAATGAGTTGGGGAAAAACTTCCTGCAAATGTTTAATGATGTATAAAAATCGAATAAGGTAAAATTGATTCGATTCCGTCCTTGTCATTTGGTTCATATTATTATAGAAGATAGCATGCAATTGTTGGTGCTAGTCTTCTAGATGGTGTTGTGCGCTATACTATATTCAATCTCAATTTCAGTGCTATAACATGGCAACAATTATATTAAATATTCTGATTCCGAATGAAAATAAAAAAAAAAAAAAATAAAAGGGTGCCTTTCATATCCCATCCATCCATCCATCCATTCACAATTCACATTGTATTGCAAATCATAAAAGTCAAAGTGATTGAATGCAAAATGCTTCAACAGCTCGATTGTCGATTCAACCGAAATCATTTTCATCTTCATTTTCAACTAAATGTGAAATAAAACTCTTTTCCTTGCGTTTTTTCTTCTTCTTCTTCTTCTTCTTCTTCATCTTTTTCGCATTGTTAATAAAATGATAGCTACATATAATCCAAAATCTCATACACTTCATATACTCCATGTATTATAAACCGCATTTTTAGGTACAGAAACGTTTCTATGCGGTTTTTCCTTTTTGTCATACAAAATTATATATGCAAAATGGAAAATTGACATTTTATTTTCCATTTTTATAATGATGTGTCTGTAGAGCAGAGCACTCGACGTGTGTATTATTTGATCGGATAAGGATTTACTGTTAAAATTCATTCGTGGTATGTGTTTTTGTTTATGTCAAACAATATCGTCAAACGAAGAACGAGTGGCATGAATTGAATGTTGATTTGTTAAATTTTTCCAAATGGAATGAGCGTGTAGATTTCTTTTCTTTTTTTTTTGTGCGTTAATATTGTGAGTGTGATGTATATATTGTTGGTGTCTACTTGCCAATCATAATTTCACAGCATTAAAAATTTGCATAATGAATATAGAAAATTTTTCAATTTTCACTGAAGATAGATTCGTAATATTTTTTCAATTAATCTGAATTACTGTTCAACGGCTTCAATTGATACTATTCGGCTTAATGGACCGAAAAAATGATTGATATTCATTCTGAATTTTCAGACATATTTAGTAATTGTGTGTGATAATACAATTCAATCAATGAGAATTTTTGTTTAAATATCGATTATTATATATATGCTGTTCATCATTGAAATATTTATGGCATAATAATATCTTATCCGATTTAGACAAAAATAATTTAGAGTATATCGTTATAAGAAAAAAAAAAAAACCAAATCGTTAAACAACTTTGGACCATAATAATTTACAATGTGCGTATTTGTTATTCAAAAACATAGAATCTGATGCTTCTAATCTATTATTCATCAATGAATACACAAATACGATGCAGATCAGCAAGCGATTTGAATTTTGTTTGAATTTTGTTTGAATTCAAAGTGAGCACATGAATTCGTAGGAAATGATCATAATTTTATCCCGGTCCAATAATAATTGAACTGGCAAGCGAGACAAAAAAATAAAATGTTCTATTGAATGTTCCTTTTTGATTTATGTACAGTATATTGCAGTATATTGTACATGGTTGGCATATGAAACGAGCAACGATTCCACAAAATAACGATTTGATAATATGATTGGATGAAAAACAGCTGCTTTGATTTCGAGAATCTATTTAACTGATACAGATATATACAATTTGAAAAAAAATCTTTTGATAAAATGAGATATCGAAGGCTGTACATATTTATATTTTACGTTTCTATATACGATTGTATGCCATACACAGTTATGAATGTTATGCATGTAATGGATATGGAAAAATGGCTTTATAAGAGGAAAAACATGGAAAATTGTTTGTTTTGTATGTTTCACATTTGCAATTCGTATCCATTGATATTTGTGAAAAAGTACAAATTCAGCTATATTATGCTATATTACATTGTTACATTGTTATAGATAGCAAAACATATTGTGAAATAGTAAATTTCATATATACAATATAGTATTCAGTCATTTCATACATATTCAAAGTAACTTGTGTCTTCCGTAAGTCATAAATTCATGATTGATAATATTGCTTTCGATTCGTGCCTCTAGCATGCTTATGCCTATTAAGCCCCCCAAAAAAAAAAAGTACTAAAAATATACTTAAGATTCCATCGATTAGCCTGATGAACTGAAATAATATTGAGAGCCTGATTTTTATATTAAATGTTTTGCTTCTCTGTTTGTCCTTCTTCATCATATTTATCATGAATCGAACAGAACAGGCGAGGCTTTATTTTTTTTTTTCAGAAATAAAACAGGCTCAAGTGTACTGGCAGAAACGTTCAGACAAAGCGCGATAGATGGTCATGCCTGAAAACCGAAGATGAATCGAATGTGTACGTGAAGAACAGCGAAACAACAAAACAGAAAAACAAAAAAGTAACAAAAAAAAAGAAAGAAAAAAAAATTACAAGAAGAATATTTTGACATTGTTCAATGTCATTGAATCTACGTATGGTATATGTATCCGAAATTTGAACAGTGAACGGTTCAGTAGAATTTATGACGTGGAAAGAATGCACCATTTGTTGCAAAATAATTCAAAGAAATGGAATTGACATGAATTTTGACCGAAGAAATAAATCAGTTAATCAACGAACCAATGAAACAATTGAGGAAAACCATCCGCCGGCTGACATTGGTTGTCAGTGGTTTCCAAGTTTAGCAAATCAAAGTCATTCTAATCCGAAAATTACGCAGCCAAAAACCCAGCAAAAACATTACGAACCCAACAAATGATTTCCGCCTTTGTGTATATATGAACATTGTTGAACATTTCAACGGAATACGAAACATATTTTGATGTGATGCGTGTATGGTGTATATTGTACATTTTATGGATACTAATTTTATGAATGAGCAGATTATAGAATAGAAAAGCCATTTCTTTCTTCCATGTGAGCTTTGAATGTGTTTTGTGTGTGTGTGTGTTTTTTTCTGTGTTGTAGGACTCCTTCGTTAATAAAGCGGAGTGTGATCAAATCTTTAATCTACGGAAACGAAAAAGAACGCAATTTCCCTCGTTCGATTTCCCCATTCAACTTAAAAAAAAAATAATTATTGATTAATCAACGGTTGTTAATTATGAAATCAACACAAAAGTCACAAAGAAAAAGACCAACAATAATTTAAAAAAGAAAAATGATTGAAATGATTTGTTTTTTTTTTTCGTTGTGCATTATGTTTTACATAGCGTCGAAATTGTACTGTAGTCGCATTACATTAAATTATAATGTGAATCAATGACAATTGAGACAAAATCGTTAAATATTACACATTCAATTTGCCAGTTACGCTTTTGATTCGATTGCATATTGGTCATTGGCGTGAGTTTGTTCAATGTTCGCCTCGAAACGATTAAACATAATATTCAACTCGACTGGAATAATGAATATTGAGGAGAAAAAAAAATATGTGGCAAAATCGAATTCTTTTTTGTGCGTGTTTTTTGTTTTTATTCTTCTCTATTTGAAATTTTCTTTTGTTTTTGAGCAAATATTTCGACACCGATATTTGATATCATTTACACATTTGCTATTTGCTATGGTTACTTCTGTTTCGATTTCATATGATTTTTGAATCGATATTAATGAAAAACCAAATTCAATTTGGTTGATTTGATGGATCCATTGAATAGCAATCGAAACCAAAAATATATTTGCAAACAAATCCACACTTATTTGCTTTATAATTTTGTTTAGTTTGGACACGAGCATTTGAAAACAAGCATTTCGCTGATGGCAGCGCTAAATTTGTAACCAGCCTTACAGTCTCTCCATATACAATACAATCAAACGCATTATAATTAACAAGTTTTATTTTTTCCCCCCTGAGCCAAGTTATTATTCGGCTCGTGATCGAGAATTCTAAAATTCAATCACATTTTCCGCAATAACGTAGTTTACATTTGATCAGAGCACACGGCTCGAATACAAAATAATGTGCGACGTGTGAATAGCGAAAAATGTTAAAAGGCCGATGGAGAGCCTATTGAAAACTGAGAGTGAGCTCATTTGTTTGTGCATTTAAACATTGTCACACACATTCACATCTATTTCACATCCATTTTACCCCTGCTGACTGCAACCTGCAACCAGTATTATCTTTGCCAAAAACCGTTGCGGTCATATATCTGCTCAATTTGGCCATTATGTTTGCTAATAAAATCAAAGCAAATAGCAAATGAATATTGCACAAAATATAAAATACATGTGATTGTTTGCAATTATTATTCTTTAGTTTGTGATAAATAGAATGCGTTCACACAGCTCATAGTGATGAACTACAAACTTGAATGATTTCGAATTTGATATTTTTGTTGAAAAAGAAAGGAAAAAACAAAAACAAAAAACAAAAAACAAATTGTATGATCGAAATTCATTGCCCAATGAAATAATTCATGAATACGAATATCCTCAGCATGTGTTTTTTTTTCTTCTTTTTTATATATGTTCATTAAAGTTTGTTGTTTTCTTTTCGTTTGTTCTGTTCAAAAATTGTATACGAACAAGTGAAATCAGCCAGTCGTACGATTCGCCCTTGAAAGTGGCAAAAGAATCAACTAGCAAAGCAAGCGAACCGATAAAATATGAGAGCTCACACATGTTTGATACGACGTATCATTTGTATGAATTGTATGATTTTCATATATGATCCACTTTTAATAGGACGGTTTTCAATTTTTCGTTTTCAACACGAAAATATAATAATATTATAATATTGTAAATAAATAAATAACAATAATGCGGAACATTATTATTATTATCAATTTGATAAATTCAATTTTTCCCCAAGTTCGGTTTCGATTGAATTGACATATTGAGGCGAACAACAAAACAAAACAAAACCAAAACAAAAAAAAAATGCATTTGATTATTATTATTGCTTTCAATGACAATCACCGGACGACAGCAAAATTATATTTGTTTCGGTTTTATTTTTGTTGGATCAATGACTAAAAATAAAATAAATTGCATCGTTGAATATTACACATTCAAGTGTTATGTTTTATTTACTTGGAGAGTGAAGTTGGATTGCATTTTTCTTTTTTTTTTTTTTGAGTTGGAGTGTGAAATATCTAGACAAGCGGCACTATTTGTTCTTTTGCCAATTTACCAAAAACAATTTAAAAAAAAATGGATTATTATTCGGTATTTGTATTACAGTTAACTATTGATTGCATGAATTAAAAAACCGATTAATTTGCATGTTGATTTCATTTGCTCGAATCACTTTGGCTTTGTTAGCAAAAAAAAAAAAAAATAAAAAAAAAATGTAATATAATTTGCTTGAAAACGATTATATTCATGTATGCCGAGTGTTCGAGTCTGGATAAAGCACATCACAATGATACAAATATAACGAAACGAATGTAAATGTATCCATTGTGCGACTTTAACTTTATCGGCAACAATCGGCATTAACATCATTACGACTGGAAAGCTTGATTTTATTCTTGAACATGGTTTTCGGTGCCGGTTTTGTTTTTTCTTCTTTAGTTTTTGCGTGTTTTCGTTTTTCTTTTTCGTTTTCTTTTTTTTTGTCATTTGCTGATATTGTCTTTGTTGGGTTTTGCGGCTTTCTTCTTGCGTCATCATATGCCCCCTCATCGAATTGCAGGGTGTATATTGTACGCTGTACACTGTACACAGCCTATGAAAAAATAAGTACTTTCGACGTATTGAAGTAAATAAAAAAAAAAAAAAGTAATCAAATGAAGTGAACACCACAATGCACAATGATATTGAGAATTGAGAGACATAGTCAAAAAAGGCAAAAGAAATCATCAAAGAGAATAAAAAAGAAACAGCATTGAATCGAATGGTTCGGCCTACGCGCCGCTGTCACAAAGTTTTACAAAAATTCACTTCAACTACCAAGTAAGCAATTCGAAACCAAACAATAAGAACCAAAAGAATGAATTGGAAATGAAATGAAGAAAAAAAAAAAGTACGAAAAGTATCATCATCGTCATCATTGTTTGGAAATTGTTTCTCATTACCAATCGAATGGAGAAACTCATTCTGGCATTTATTTGCAAAAAGTCCAACGAAAAATACATATGTATTAGTACAAATCCAGTGAACAAAGCGATAACAATGGGACGAAGATAAGCCAATTTAATCGTTTTTACAGTTGCTCGGAACTTTGTTATTTGTTATGAACTCAAATCGACGAAATAGTATATTGTTTAATGCCTGCAAAGAATATCATCCTTGCCTATTATATTGCCTTCGTATGAGGTATGCAAAAAATAAGAACGAATATCACAACGAAAAAGTCGAATTTGAAAAAAAAAACAAAAAAACATGATTAATACAATAGTCGGCTACAAAATGCTTTGATTTTTGATAGTTTTATAAAGCGACGATGGAAACAAAAACAGAACACAAAACATAAAATGTAAATAAGTATTTTGGATACCAAAAACCAAAAATCTGCATCTTTTGGCTAAGCAATCGGTTTTGTGATAAAGCATACAGTTAAATAATGAATTGTTGCTTATTGTTTAAATGGCACGCATTTCTTTGTGTATTTGGTCATCACGTAAATAAACAGATTTTACAAAAGATTAAAAATGACCAAATCGAGGTGCAAAAAAAGTTCACTCAAAAAATAATGCAAATACATGAACATGGTGAATGGTGATAGTTTTCGGTGTTCATTGCCTGATTCCAATATTTTGCACAAAGACCAAAGACACACTCAGATTCATAAGATCCATTCAAATGGGGGAGGTGGAGAATAAAGAGAAAGAGAATAGAAAGAAATTAACGACTTATGACGAAAGCAAAATCGACAAAAGCGAAAACCATAAAAATATAAAAAATTATCGATGAGCCCATGTGATTATTCTAATTTATGCGTTGAGGCACTACTTTTTCATTTCATTGTCTACAAGCAACAAGCACATATTTATTGAGTGGAGATTTCTTTTTTTTCTTCTTTTTTTTTAAATTGATCGGATGATTCCGGGAAGGGGTTACAGCAAGTAGGGATCTGAAGATGAGCGTTATAAGTTTTTGGTTTTGGTTTTTGTCTTTACTTTTATTTTATTTTTCGAAATTCTCATATCAAAGAGGCGAAAAATGAAAGAAAATGGAAAGAACGAGATAAATCTCAAACACAACTCACTAACCAGCCAGCCGCACAATAAATGTTTCTCATTTCTCATCATTATTGTGGAATGAACAGAAGGAAAATAAAAGGCAATCAAATAGCTAAGTTTTATTTGAAAATGCAAACAAACGAGACGAGAACGAACGAAAGAGCAAAATATAAAATTAAACAAAAAAGAAAAAAAAAACAAAACAAAAAAAAGAACGCCGATCGAAGAAAGAAACAAAAGAGAGAAGAAGAAGAAGAAGAAGAAGAAAAAACACAAAATCAATTTAAATCAATTTATAAAATATAAGATTCCATTTGTTTGTTTGAAAAAAAAAATTTCATCGGCTGGTGATGGTAATGAGCAATGGATTCGAAAGCACGGAAAATCATGTCTGAGAATGAATTGGGTTAATATCGTTTTAAAAAAGCTGACTGACTGAGTTTCAATCAATTTTGCAGCCATCTGATTCAACATGAAACGCATGTGGGGCATCATTTATGTGCACACATTACCCATATTACACATTATGATGTTTTTGTTCTCTCGAGAATCACGGGCATCACGGGCACATCGATGAAAAACAATTAGTGATTTCAACTTTTGGATGCATATTTATTGTACTGTCGATACGCTAAATGCGATGTACAATAAAAATCAGCGAAAAATAATAACAAGCAACAACATCAACACCAAATGAAAAACAAACAATACCTTTGTACCGAAAATCCGAAAGGAGCCAGCCAAAGCAACAAACGAAATACGGAAAAATGCCAGCAAATGGCAAAATCAAGATAAAGACCTGACACATACATGTGATGTGCTGACGATAAAAAAAGTAACCACCACCAACAAAATGCACTGTCAGCAAAAAGAAGCAAAATGAACATAAGAGAGAAATGAACGCATTCAATTACGATTTGTATGGAACTTAGTGACACGAAATTGCACTTACAGCTCATATATGGCTCACACGTACCCGATTCGGGATTTGCTGAAACGATCTTCTTTTGTGCACGACGATCTATTTATTTTTTAATTTCATTATAAACAGTGTATTAATTCAATTTGGACTGGGCAATTTAAGAAAAAGAAATTCTGAATATGGAAGACCTTCAAGAATGTTGGCTTGACAACAGACAGCCAAATCAATTAAAGAAATCATTCATTTAATTTGTATGTTGCTTTGTTTTTCGGCCGTAAATGTTTTGACTCAGCAAAATTCGAATGTGCTGTTTCATCGAAAATACGATTTCATAGGAAAAAAATATTCGATTGCATTGAATCACATCCTGTCATAATCATTGCATTGCATTGCATTTGCAAGCATCAATGCAAGTAAATTAAAATCATATCTCATTTCAGTATCCATCCATTGAAATTTCGTTTGTATGTTTTTTTTATTTGGAAAAGTGAAAAAAAAAAAAATAAAAAATAAAAAAACGGCTACAAAAAGTCGTGCCGTCGTCACATCGAAACATGATGAATCATGTTTTATGCATAACAATGTAGTCGAATGCATTGACATGTTTCGTTTGTGTTTTGTGCGTGAAATGAATTAAAGATGTGGAGACAGAAAGAAAAACAAAACTAAACGGTTCAGAATAGATTATTATATTCTGGCTAAAGTTAACATTGAACATTGAACGCAACACCCGCTATAAATGCAAATAATAACCAGTTTTATTAGTTTGGTTGGGCTTTCAACGAGATTATTTAATGTATGCAACACAAGTAGAACGAACATCGAACAATTATTATTGTTATTGAAATGGTAGTCGACACACACACACACACACACAAAAACACAATCAATCAAACAAACAAACACCAGCACAAATACATCAAATTGGAACATGACTTGGAGCATTTTTATATTGTTGCAATCTTTTGTGTCCATTTTCAGTTCGAATTTCGAATGGAAGAACGTATAATGAGTGGAAACAAAGAATAATATATACATAATAGATAAAATTTTGCGTTCGACATTTGAATGTTTTCGTGTTTAAGGCCTGGCCCATTTTTTATTATTTCGATATCACTTTTTCGATACATGCCCATTCACTGTTCAGTCTTTTGTTGAATGCCAACCGAATAAACAAAAATAAAAATGCCATTTCACTTGCATTTTTGTATTGAGCATTGTGGATAACCTGTATCTACTTTTGTTCCATCATTCTTTGCATTTGATTCATCAGATTGAACGGAACGGGCAACAAATAGCATTTGCAGCCGATTTTGCCAAATAGCGAACAGTGAACGGTCATGGTTTGTGGCATTGCCTCGATTATTATTTTATTTTTTTTTATTTTTATTTTTTCAATGGTTCTTTAATTCTGTAAGCAAATACATGAATTCTACGTGTTGTAACAATTGCCATTCCAAAACTCGAATGCGAATCGACTGTAAAATTGGATTGTATGAGGAATATTTTGCTAAATTCATTATTATTATTATTATTCAACAATATTGTTTGACAGCATTTTAAAAATGACATTTTGTTTGTATCAATTCAAATATCAAATATCAAACCGAACAGCATGGCCCATGACAAAGAATCAAATCAAAATAAAACGAAACAAAACAAAATCTATCATAGTCGAAATGTCGTAATGTCAAATAGTCGAATAGTCGCATCCAAATGGTATGGTGATGTTGAAAATAGCGTAAATATTCGAGTTCAGCTGTTTATCCGGTGATATTAGCACAGTTTTTGTTGTTTGTTTCTTAAACATTAATGCCGAACAAAATTTTGCAACTACAATACATTCGAATTACTCATTCATATATACAACTTTTGATGCAAACACATACCATGAAATGTGCCAAGCGGGAGACCAAACATGACACATATACCGAAATATATGTTAACTCACCGGGACCGACAACATACAAAATTCGTATTTAGTTAAATGAAATTAAAAAATTATTCCATAATCAAAGATATTCATGTCACAATGATTTAATTTCAGCCTCCTCAAGCATTAATCTGCCTTTTTTTTGTTTTTGTTTCTTGTTTTTGTTTTTTTTTGTTTTTTTGTTTTTTTTTTTGTTAAAATATATAAAACAAGCAGAAATACGAGATACGACGATAAAAGAAGGTAAAGCAAAATGGATAAAAACTTTAGATGGGCTCACTCTGTTCACAATTAAGTGTTGTTGTTCTGCCACTTTACCATCATGTTACTTGTCATGAACTTGGGAATTCTACAGTTAGTATAATATTCAACTCTATCTATTTTCTGTCCTCACACCGTTCCATGTTCATATGTTCATTCTATGCAATAATATAATCGCCTGTTGTTATAAAAAATATATTCTAAGCTAAACATACAATCCACAATGGGCGCTGATGATCGTTATTTTTCACAGGCACGCACGAATTTCGTAAGCTGTTATTGTTCGAATGTATTCTTTTTTCCTTCTTTTTTTTTGTTTTGTTTTTGTTTTTGTTTTTTTTTTTCACTTCATTTTTGCCTTGTTTTGTTTTCCAGCTCCCTCCAGTCACACGATGACTTTGAAATTAACAACTCAATGTCAAATCGATATTATTTGTTGAATCAACGAGTTCGAAGGAGAATCATCAAAAAATTGACCAAAAACCTCGAACGCTGTGCATAATTATTTGGATTTTTGGCATCAAAACTAATGTGATCGGGGGTGATTAGCATTCGCTATACACTATACGCCTATACATATATTTAAACAAATCATGTTTTAGGGGATTTTTTTTTTGGTTCGCTTCTTCTCTTGGGACAGTTGACCAGTAGAAAAATCAATGAAAATCAAAGAAAACTCTATTGACGCATACGAAATGTGTGCCTCAGTTTATACTGCTCAATTAAAACCATATAAAATGGGCATTTAGTGCAGCGCACGCAAAATATTTCTTGATTTTGGTCACGCATAGGAAAAAGTATAATTAAAACGCGATTCAAACGAATCGTTTCATTTATATTTAATGCCATAAAGCAGCATATACATATGCGGGCAGGCGATCAGGCTGTTGAATGGGTGAGTGTGCGCGCGTGTTTGTTTGTACACACACACACACACACACACACGCGCATATTCACACATATTGTAGAAAGGTTAAATCTGAATATCAAGTAGAACCTTTGGTTGATTGTCAATTAAATTGTTCGTATGCAGTGATTGTTTGAATGTTTCATAATGTAGGGCATTTTCGATGGTAATTCTTAGATTTTGCCGATGGTTCTCAATACAAAACACCAAAACCAAACAATGAGAGCCATGCATTTTAAATGAAAATTCCATGAAAACGAAATAATATTGAAATTAGATTTTAAATAGCCAACTTGTTCTCGTTTGCGGTGATTGTTTTGTGTGTACGAGAAACAAATCGAATGGAAATTCATTTAACATGAAATTAAATCTGATAAAAGGTCTTGATTTGTTACCAAATGCATACATTTGGTCGAGACGAACATTTGAACATTGAAAAACCCATTGGCCAATAGGTGAAATGCTTTGCCTCATTTATTATTATTTTACCAAAACTGTTGGACTATGGTGTGTTAGAATTCAGATGGGAAGATAGGATTTTCCATTCCCTCTCTCTCTCTC
>GL501467.1:285945-326513 GCA_000149185.1 Mayetiola destructor | reverse complement strand
GAGAGAGAGAGAGAGCAAAAATTGGTTGAATAAAAAGTAGATACAAAGAAACCAGAATGTTTGCCATTCTCAAAGAATGGAAAAGAGAAAATAAATTTCAGGTGCTCATCCGTTGCATTGAATTAACTTTGAGAATTGGCTGCACCATCGATTATTTATATTATAAGAATGGATGAACAGCCGATTCAAATTATTTTATTTCATAAACATCTGATTAGAGAATGGAAATACCATAAAAGCATTACCAGAGCGATAACTAAAACGATTTTATAATTTCATAAATTTCCTAAAAGATTTTTCTCCCTCGATCATCTGATTAATTCCTTTCTTTCAGCTCTCTACTTTATTTTATAAAAAAAAAAAAATCAAAGCTTCTTATAATCAAATGGTATGAGGTACGAATACCGAATTCCAAGAATGCATAGAAAATGTAGGGGGAAAGAACAAACTGAAGCAAGAATGGAGAAAGAATCAAAATGAAATGTGAATGCCTAATAGCCCTAGCTAAAGAGTAGTCAAAAAAAAAAAAAAAAATAAAAAAAAGAAGAATTTCTAGGTGAAATAAAGGTCTTCCATATTCACTATTCGCTCATCATAGAGCGAGAAAGAAAATAGATCCGATTCGCTTTCGGATTATTCTTTTTTTTCTGTCTTTGTTCCATTCTTTGAATGAGTTTGCATACACATGGCAATTCAAAATTAAAATAGCGATTGTTTGCTTCACATTGTGCTATTTTCGAATTTAAAGCATTTTTTGTCTGATGTTTTCTTCGAAAAATGGCCTTTCTTTTTATTCACAAGTCGAAAAACTTGTCATTGTCAAAATCATTTTTATTCAAAAATTCGATCCATACAGAGATGGAACACATAAGAAGTTTTCTGGTGCCGAAAGCTTGTCTTTCAGCTCGACAAACGTGAATGAGTCATTCGTGAGGTGCGTGTACATTATGAATTTATGAAAAATTTAATTGACAAAAATTATTTATAAGAAGAAAAATGTGCTGTGACACCCAATAAACAGTAAATGAACACAACAATAAAAAAAGGAAAAAAAAAAACGATCGAAAAATTGTTTATGATGAAAAAGAAATTATTATTGCAAGGCAACGCAGGCGTATATGTTGAAGATCTTACACGCAAATACAACACTGGGAAGGTAGAATTGACGATGCCTACAAATTAAATGTGTCATAATTTAAACGTTAAAACGAAACAAAGAAAAATGATTTTAATTCTTTTACCGATTGCAAGTGATCGCTTCGCTTGTATTGGCAACATTTACAGTACTACACATTCATATGTATGAATTGAAAGGCACCGTATACTATGTACTCTTGAAACACGGAACCTCAAATTGCCGGTTACCGGCACACTTGCACCAATACAAACAATTATCAAGCCGAGCAGCAGCATTGTATATACATTTTTCTTTTGTGTTAGCTGCTCTTATTTATCACATCTCATTTGCTAGCGTCTATTATTCGTGCCGTTCGTTTGGTTTGATTGTTATAAATAATTTTGATCATGATGCCGGATAAATAATGCGTCATAGCGACAGAAAAATAAAACAAAAACTAATTATCAAAAAAAAAAATAATATATAATCCACAAAATTTGCGAATTTTTCGTTCAATGCACATTGCACATGGAAAATCGCATATCATATGCAAATAGAAATGGCTGATCATAATCCATTTGGAAGCAAGATTCAGCAAAATGAGTGAGCAATTTATGTCTTTTTCCCCATTTTTGTTGATTACCGCACATTTTAATTGAGGAAATTAAATGAAAAATGAAGGAAAAATTTAAATTAACTTCAGAGCAATGAATAATGGCGAACTCTCTCATAACATGTAACCAAATGTTTGAAAAGATATATGCATTATGCATGCATTAGAACACAAATAACAATTTTTTTTATTGTTGAAATTATTATTATTTTCCACTTGTTTGACTTTAATCAAATTTTGATTTAGCCCATGCGCGGACTGAGTCCAATATACATATATATATATATATTGTTGCTACAGTTCGTGCGACATTATAATTGCATGGAATAATTCCAACTTCCCAATTGGAAGTAGCAAAAGAAGCCAGTTAATATGCTATTGAACGTTCTTAAAATCATTGAATCTCATGCATTCCGCACTTTTTATAATTCTCAAAATTGAAAATTAATAGTAAAAATGGTGGAAAACTAAAATGTTTCACTTCAAATGAATCTATTCGATCACAGCACGCAAAATGGTAATGATTCGAATCATCGCCTGCTAGTAGCTGGTTCATTGTCAGAATAGAATCAAAGCGCAATGAATACGAATAATGGTACAAATCACAAAGCATCGAATGTTACCGCAAAAGAAATCATAAATAAACCAAATAAAAAACATTAGAAACGTGAAATGTGCAAAATAAAATTGGAATATTTTCTTTTTTTAAGCTTCCAACTGAAACGATGTGGTTAAAAAGGTTAGAAATTTATTAGGGTCGATGATTCAATGCTTAAATCATGCATGTGAACTTTTTCGCTTATAGCGTGATTGTGAGAATTTACACATAATTTGGAATAATATAATATTACAAAAAAATTTATAACAAATGATTTTTTTTTCTCCGGTTGACGATCGCAAATTAACGTAACAGACTGTTCATTGATTCCATTCAGGGAATTTTCCAATTCGGTTGCCATAGTTTTCGGTCATAGGTGCAAAATGAATTAAACATGACAGTGCACGAATCAAATTTCTTTTTATCTTGTTGTCACCGTTAACTTCAATATTCTAAAAAAAAATTCTTTATTTTTATTTGTTTCACTTTGAGCATGCAAACGGTTTCGTGGTGATCGTGCCGAAAAATATTCAAAATGAAATGAATTGCTTTGTTTTACTTGAGTTCAAGTAAAATCAGATCGAGACGCGTCTCATTTCAAATGCAACAATTCTAGGCACAAAACGAACAAATCAAGGATAAAAATCAATTTCAATTTTGCTTCCTTCATCAATAATAGAATGATGAAACGATTAAATTTAATTATTTATTAATTCGATAAATGATGTGCAAAATGATTCGTTTAGTCCAAAGTGATTTCGTTGGGTTTTATTATTTTAGACGAACAAGAGAAAAGCACATGCAATGAATCGCAAATCGCAAAACGCGAAACGCCGAAAACGGAAACAATTCAAACAGAAACGAGCTCAATTCGATAAATTGTTATCTATAATTTGGCTAATCAGAAAGGCCCACAAAATAAAATCCAATTCTAATGACTGGAGAGAGAGAGAAAAACAGCTGAAAAATATTAAGCTCGAGTTCAGTTATCCGACAAACTCAAAAACAATTTTGATACAAATGGCACACAGACTGAAAAACATCTGAGCGTACAAGAAAAAAAAAAATTCCTATCGAAATTTTTCACTTCCTTTAATTTCATTTGAGCTATTGTTGCTCAATGCGGAAACAATGCATTCTATTTGACCAAACTGAAGTTATTGCAAATCGGGCATCAAAATTTCAAAAAAGAAAGAAGCAAACATTGGCGAAAATGAGAAGCAAATACAGCAGCGAATAGCTAGCCAATGACATCGTTAACATTGTTGATTTCTTTCTTCTTCTTCTTCTTTTTTTTCTTCGTTTTTTTTGCTTGTTTTGCTTCCCGCAGTGTTTGAGCACCGTATACACACATATTTCCATTGTTACAGTGCCGGTGTCACGATTCCGTATTCTGAATCGATTTCTGTTGAATTAATAGCAAAACACACAAACAACCAGTGAATAAAATTAAAATAAAAAGAAAATGAAAAAAAAAAAATTAATTGCATTATAAGAATATTGTTGGTGTTTCTTCAATTGAGATTTGAGATTATGTTCTATGTGCAATGTAGCCCTGCGGGTGCTACTTTTTATTGTTTTAATATATTATACATATTGTTTGAGTGTGTGTGTGTGTGTGCTCGCTCATTTTCGATTAATTTTTTTTTTCAAATGCATTATAGAAAATCGTTGAATTCGATGAATATGAAAATTATAATGGAAAGCAAGCCCAAACACGCGCACTCAGTGGCTCAGGTTTAGTGTGCATTATAAATTGTGTGCGACATTTAATCTGAAATGAATTAAATAGCTTTGCGTTGATCAATTATTATAATTAGATTGTAGAATTAATATTTATCATTCATGGTATTTTGTGATGTAGACGCAGTTGAGTTGAAGATATAAAAATAAAATCACAAAATTAAATCATCGAATCGTTTTGAAAGCACAACACATTAGTTAAAAACATTAAATGATGAATGCTAAAACTGTTAATCAGAACATCGAACAAAAAAAAAAGGAACAGAACAATCACTTCTATTCCAAATAATTGTTGCAGCGAATGAAACGAATAACAAGCACTTACAACTCAGCCAATATGGAATCCTCAGATACAAAAAATAAAATAAAAATAAAATAACATACAAACGAACAGCACACAGCAATAGTCAACATACGCAAATGAAAAACAATATAATTTGTTCGGAAGCACTCGACAAAAAAAAGCAAGAAACATTTTGTACTTATTGCTTTTTCTCGAGTGCTCCCGAACTTTTTTCATCGCAAACTTATCACATCAAATGATGAGGAGAAGGAAAATCAAAATAAGAGAAAAATATAGCAACACACAAAGCGGGAGAAAAAAAATATATTATATGCGATTCGTATTCAAATAAATCTACAAAATGATAAGCGCACATATTAGCCACGGATAGGACAGTATGGCCGGTGTGCGCATGCATTTGCTTGCTTTTTTGAAAACAACAAACAAAATGGTAAAATAATAAATAAAAAAAAGATTTAATAATTTTCTAGGTCACACAAAAAGGAGACCAATTGAATAACATTTGAAAACTATTCATTGATGCAAAATTTATCAATAGAATTATTGACTCTTATCGACTCTTTTTTCTTGGCTATTTTTTCTTAGCTATTTTTTCTTTTTCTCTGTGAGAATTAATAATAGTATGTTTTGTTAAACGATTTTTCGTAATCGCGCATACCGTTGAACGTTGATTTGTAGTCTGAAAATTGAACGAAATATGAGAAATACAAAATACAAACAGAACAAATGGGGCCATTAAGTATATAAATGTTTTGAAACTTGTTGAAAGCAGAAAAAGAAACAGCAAACAAGAATATGTCGTCTATCAAATTAAACATTAAACATAGTATCAGTTGTGTAAACCGAATGGATATTAAACGCAGTTTATTCAACACAGCATTTATTCATGTACGATTCATGAACGACGAAAATGAAAAAAAAGGAGAAAAAAAACGTACATATTAAAAAAAAAAAAGATACCAGCCTTCTGAACGTGCGGAAAGCGAATAAGAGAAACGGTTATCGATGCTAATACTTAATCGATTGAATTTGAACTCTTTCATTGGTTCGAAACGCACAGCTCTATTCAATCGAGGAAGAGAGAGAGAAAGAGAGAAAGAGAGCGAGATAGGTCAGCAAAACGAACTTGTCTATTGACAACTTAATGAACTTTAACATACAGATCGGAAATTGTCATTTTCTGCTTTTGCTTTGCTCCTTTATCGCAATGTTTCACTTGGGAATCTATAATCCGTGAAGATGATGAAATATGATAAAAACACCAAATTCTGATTATTATCATCAATCGAAACGAATTGATTAAGCCTTTAGAATTTCTTGGTCGGAGCTCTTGATATATGATGTTAACGGTGAAGCAATTTTCGTTTAAAAATGGTCAAAAGAAGCAGCTGTTTTATAAAATGAACGTTAACTCACACATCACACACGATGAATGCTAATTAAAATTATTATTTTTAAGCAGTGCCGATATGGGATGCGATTTGAACGGAAAAAGTCGTCTGTATTTTTTGAGGCAACAGTAAATTGTAACAATATTCACCTTCGAAATGATAAATGAAATGCTCAAAACGAGTTGAAAATTTTAAATTTGTGCTTTGTTAATCTTTGTTTAAGATTTAATTTCGTTTGTTTCCGAAATTCGTTTCCGTAATTGTACGATAAATAGAAGATTTCCTATTTGAAAGAGAGACGACGAGAAGGAATAGAATTGTACGAGAATATATCATTATTTGCAATTTATGGAGTGGTATGCGTGCGATTCTATGGCAGCTGTTTCAGCGAAATTTATCGTTTAATACAAACGAAAACTATTGATTTTGATTGTTATCATTATTATTTCTTACTTACTGAAGTCAATATTCAGTGATTATAATATGTCAAGCAGAGGCAAAAAACACAATTTATTTCGGCCACTGTTTCTGAATGCAATTGAATATTTTGAAATAATTTTCAAAAATTAAATGTCTGTGCGATTTCGTTGCACAGAAAAATAATTTTTTGTTTTTTTTTTTTGAATGACGGGGTGAAATAGACACTCTTTTCTATGTGTATGAGTGTTGTTGTCATTGCTTGTGTGTTTGTGTGTGTGTGTTAATACAACGGAATTCCCAAGTCCAAGTTATAATTTCTTCGAAAATTCCCATATTTCGAGTATTGAATTTTCGTGTTCAAATGTTTGTATTTGTATTCTATAGTGCTTCAATCTCAGTCCTCGGTTTGCAACAAATTTCTTTGGAATTCGAAACAAAAAAAACGTAACAAATATGGAAAACTGAAGAAATATCAAAGGGAAAAGAAAAGAATGTTAAGAAAAAAGAACCAAACTGAATTTCAATTTCCATAACTTATCGAATGTGATGAAGGAGAAAAAACAAATTATTATTTGGTAAAGAAAAAATAAATACCTCTGTCAGACACATTCAATTGATTTTAACGAATGAAAATTATTGTGGGTGGATAAATGTACTGGTTTCGATCTCTCGATATTCATGAAATGTTTTCTTTTTTTTTGTCATGGAAAATTGATTTGACGCATATTTTGAATGTGCTCAAAAGATGAATATGAAAATAAATAAAAAATAGAAGAAGAGTAATTTATGAAATAGTCTGATGTAATACACAATGGCCGTTGTTTCATCTTTGTGTTTTGTTCAATTTCAAATTTGCACGATAAGCAAAAAAAAAAAATGAACACTGAAAACATTCGCTACCAATTATTAAGTATTATTATTGCAAACGAATCTACGAGATTCGGATCCCTTCTCGTCCGCACGTATCCACATCTCAGTGTGTGCGTAGATTTTTGTATTTGATTTGGTATTGTTGTCATTGTAAATTCATTTATTCGCTACAAATAAACCTATGCTTTGTGATTTCGTTGTTTCTTCTTCTTCTTTTTCTTCTTCTTTTTTCTACTTTGCGTTCAGATCGTTCACAGTCCGCAATATGCCAACGGCATAAAGGTGAAACAACTCTTGGCAAACGAATTATATTTATATTGTATTTTGTATATTTTGTACATATGAGTAAGTAAATGGGATTGAAATGGAAAGTTCAACGGCAACGGAATACTTGCGGAATAAATAAACATCTACTTTTGGATACATGAATCAGATTATAAAAAAATTATACAAATGCTTATGAGCCAAGAAGACAACAAAAAATTTATTTTTGTTTTATGGTTTTTTTTTCTCTCTCTCTCTACGAAAACAAAAAAAACGAAAAAAAACGAAAAAGTTACATTGACAACCATCAAGATTCGTGAATTGAGAAAGTGAAGCGAAAAATATAAAACTAAAATAATAATAAAATGCATATTGGCTTACCTTTTATCTTGGATACACCAAACTGCCCTTGAAATTGATTTTGAACAGGTAAGACTTCCATTTTCATCACTTCGTCAATCACGTCGTCAATTTCGAAAATAATTATTTCTGCTGTTAAAAAGTTCAACGATTCAAAAATTTATAATGCTTTCTCTTTATCTTTTGTTTTTTTCGGCAATATCGAAGATCAATTTTGAATAATTGAATTCCTCGATAGCTGATACAAATGATGTGTTTTGCTTGTTGTGTTCGTTTTAAAATGATTTTAAGACGACCGCTGCATGTGACTAGAAACTGTACGATACAATTTGCTGGATGCGTTTTATTGATTTTATTTTTTTTGATTTTACTTATTATAATCGAGTTTTAATTATTTATTATTATCTTTATTTTGTCTTGCTCTGTACAGTTTCTTGGTTTTCTTTTTTGCCCTTAATCGAAATGGATTTTGGTCAAATGTTGAATCAAATGAAACCTTTTTGCAAGTTCATTTCATTTTTCTGTTTAATTTGTTTTGTTAATAAATTTGTCACAGCACTCAATGATCACAACAATTTTCATTTCAATATACAGAATTTTCCAATCGTTCGGTTTCATTCAATGGATTTATGGTTTGTCCCGTTGATTTGTTCAAATTTTGGGTTGAATTAATATACACGATTACAATTACACATATTCAACAAGACTTGCTTGTTTTGTTGCTAATATATATATATATATATTTGTTAAGTTGTTTGTGTTTTTTGCGTTATTTGCATCATGACAAATTCCGTGGATTGGTTTGTGTTTTTATCTTCGTTGTGATTAGCATGGAATTATTTATCCAAAGCTAAAAAATAATGTGATTTATGCCAAAAAATTTATTATTCAATTTTAGTTTGACTGGGTTATCGTTAAATGAATGAACAACTATCATCTATCATCTATTTTGGTCGAATTTAATTCGTATTTTCCCGTTCGAGTTTATTATTTTGTTAATTGATTTTGTTTAAACTTTTTGTTGTTTTAATTTTTATTTTTGTTCTTATAAGTTCATATTTATGAATGGCCTGATAGACAAATGACTTTAGCGTTTTGGTTGAAACCTTGGAAAATTGAACGCAATGTTCGAACGCACTTTAATGATCGTTGTTAAATTAAAAGTGTTTTGTCTGATTTTCGTTTTACTTTTCTCTTTCGAATGATATATGTTGATATTCGAAACAAAATTACTTTTAAAGAATAAAACGTTTTATCATGTCACACATTTGAATTGCTTTGAATTCTATCGATATTTGGACTAAAACATTAAATAAACTTGAGCGATCTGCTGTTGCGAAAATAAAAAACAAACAACAAAACAATTGGACAACATTTGCTTTATTCTCTTTTTCTCTATTTTTCTCGAATTTTGATTGTACAATAAAGTAAATAATTTTATGCAAATATTGATGTTCACGAAACAAATATAAGTATTTCTTTTGGTGTTTGGTTGTGGATTCTGTGTTTTGTGTGTGTTTTGTAAAAAAATTGAAAAATTTGAAATTTTGTTTGTATTTGGAAACCAATAACATAAACGAAACGAATACCAGCAGTTCTGTAGATTGACTAACCCGGCCGGCTTCGAATGCCTTCCTTTTATACCTCATAATATGTTTCAGTGTTTGCTTGAAACGCTCCAATACATTTATAAAATGCTCATTTCAATACTGTATGTGAACCGTTCATACACACTGTTCACAGTTGGTCTTTGTCCCCACTATTCAGTGCACTGAATATTTTGCTATTGTGATTCTTTATTCGATTTTGGCATTGAGTGTGTATTGAGTTGGCCATATGATTTTAATTTTCATCATTGTGTGTTCTCCATGCTGAACACTGAACGCATCATATACATGCAGTCCACATAGCACACAGCACACAGCACATCCACAATATACAAAGCAGTGGAAAAATTACATTGTTGCGCACAAGCTACAGCTGTAGCAGCCCCGAAACGTGTATCATCACCGATTCGGTATGTTTCGTGTTGTCGATTTTTTAAATTTCGTTTCGACATTTCATTCGCACAACCGTTTTCATTCATTCTGTCACTTTTATTCCTGCTCTCGACTCGTTTGAACAATTCGTTCGGTTGTTCATTCGTTTGGTCGGTCGATTTGTGTTTTGTTATGATTTTGATCAATGTATTTGTGAGCAATGAAAGAATATGTGTCTATATCAGCTGTATCCATTGCACTGTATGTAAGTGCTTACAGTTTGTGAGCAAATATATACAAAATACAAAATATATTATATTGGATTGGTGGAGCTGTTTTAACTTTATTTTTGTTTTGTTCAATTTCCCATGTTGTTATGCTTCAGTTTTTGTACTTTTCTTCTTTTTTTTTTTCGTTACCGATGTCCCCATACAGTGATACGCACTAATAAAATATGGAGACAGAAACGAACAACGAACACTGCCAACAACTAACTCTACACATTGCGATGTACATATTTCATCAATTGAATGAAAAAAAAAAAAAAGAGAAGAGAGAAAAATGAAAACGAAATACTGGCTACTGGCTGATGAGTTCCAAAATATGTATTTAACTAACAAAAAGCAACAACTTTCCACACAATATCAATGCTCTCGAATCGGAAAAAAATCATTCGATTTTCGTTCGAATACAAAAACACAAAAATAATGATGTGAATACGAAATTTTCTTTTATTTCTTTCATGCCTTTGGATTTTGTATGGATATTTATGTTTTTTTATTTTTCTTTCTTCCATTTTTTCGATTAAAGGTCCACCGCAAAAAATTCCTCATCATCGCATTATCTTTTTCTATTCATTTGCCCATCGTATTGCCCTAAATTTGGGCAAAACTATTTATACTTTTGATAGAAATTTGCTACACGTTATATTCCATCAGCCAACGGGAACAGAACATAGAATGCAAGTAAACAAATGACCGATTTGATAATCGTCCATGCCATCAAATGCGTGGGTGAAATGTATATTTTCATAAGTGCTTCTCGACATTATTATTAATTTCTTTTTTCTTTATTTGTTTGGATATGATTGGAAGGGAATCAGTCTCCTTAATGATTGATTTCGTTTCGTTTAACGCATATGACTTTTTTCTTTCTCCTCGTTATTCGAAACCAATTTTCGAAAGTATATAAAAAAGAATATATTTGATAAACTATTGATTGGAATTTTCTATGGAAAATTAACGTTCTCACTTTTGGAGTCAACCAAAAGCCAAATGAAATGGCCTTTTTGCTCGCGAATTGTTAAATTTAACAAGCCATACAAATGAACAGACTTCTATTGTTCCGATGAAACGCGAATATTGTGCTCCGCTTGGTTTTCGTTTCATTACATTCAATAATGAGTCAATGCAAAATTGAACATCCAAATTTTTGGTTATTTCTTTCTTTTTGCAATTTGATTTTGTTTTCATTCGGTTAAAATTGTGTATTGCATTGTGTATAGGTATGGTGTATCGTGTATGGTGTATGATGTTGTTGTCGTTATTATTTCAAACGAAAATTGAGCTTGGAGTGTGTGTTGTGATTAAGCCTGTACAATTTTACTGTAATGTGTATACTGAATACTGAAAGCCTGAACCAAATGTGAACAAAAATATATAATTTTCGGCGTACGTGCCTGCCGAGCACAAGTTTCATAAATTTTATTTTTTGTTTTTTTTTTTGTTCTTTTTTTCTTCTCTCGTTTGTCTTTTTCCTTTTGCACAATCCTATCTCACTCTGTCTCATCATCAATACGTGCAATTCAGCAAATCAGATCGGTATCGGTACATGTATCATATTAGCGCAGTTTCCAATTATTGTTTTTCTGTTCACTATTTTCTTCTTCTTTTTGTTTTTCGTTGTAATCATTTCACTTTTTTTTTCCATTGTCGTCAACAAAATATCCCTGCTAAACATAGACCGATGACAGTATTCTTTGACTTTGGCACGAAATCCACATACTAGATATGATGGACTGTTTGGAGAGGGCAAACTTATCACATCCATTCAATACTACCAAACGATATGTTATGGACCTACAACCAATGCATATCAGAGGTGGGAGCAACTAGATTTTTGCCTGCTGCTCGAAGCAGGATATTCTTGTTTCTGCTGCTGCTGATGGACTTCATGGAGGAGAATCCTAAGGTTAGAAGTAAATAGAACGACAAACTTTTCTGATTGAAAGTGCTCCCAATTAGGAGATTCTCTGGCCAATATGAAAGATTGAAAATTTTAGCAAGAAATTTTTGTCTTTTTTAGCCTACAAATTCGTAGGAGATGCATTATTTAGCACTTAAAATAGTTTTGCATCGATTCCAGATCGATTTGGAATAAAAAATTCCACTTTTTGCCTCCAAATTGAAAAAATATGGTGTCATTGTTGCTGTGTACTGTGTACAGTTTACACTGACCAGCACAAAAATGAAAATTCAAAACACAAAAAATGTAACATGCAAAATTATAATGCTGAGCCCTTTGTATGTACTAGTCCGTGTATGATTTGATGTTTTGTAAATCAACCGATAATGATTTCGATAGTCTATATCAAAAATCCAATTCGCATGCGAAAAGTGTTTGCACGCACTTTTATTCATGGACTTTATACATAGATTTGGCAGTGCCCAGAAAATATGGAGAAGATTTTTCCAAAAAGAAAAAAAATGCAACGCATGCATGTCTGATTCTTTATGTTTAGTTATCGAGAAGCACGTACACCGTACACATTGTGATTTGGCATCGGTTAAAACGGAACTAAACTTACTTTTGAGATAGGTCAAAAGATCTATCATGTGAATACAGAATACAGAATTGCAAATGAAATGACAAACTATGAGCTTGTATGCTTTATACGTATTGTTCCGATTTCAAAATGAGCAAATGTGATATGACCGATATGATAAAACATTTCAAATATGAATGCAGAATGGAATGACATAAAAAGAATGAATGAAAAAACAAAATAAAAAAATATCAAATGATATGCATGTCCCCTTCGGTCCAATTAAATAATGGAAGAGCAATGAATGGCTTTAACCAACTCTTCGACAATAATAATTCAATGATTTGAAGCACTACAAAATTGTTGCTGAATGTGGTATGACCTGAGCAGTACTGCAAATTGTAACTTATGTGAAATGTGAATGCTCTTGAGCATTGACTTTTTTTTTGTTTTTGTTTTTTTTGTTTTTTTTTTTAATCGTATTCACTCAATTTCATAATCAATGCAAAGCAAATTTGAAAATTGGCGCAGATAAATCATTATGAGGTGATTAACAAATAATTTGTTTGCTCGATAGTTTTAATAATTCTCGATGGTCATCCGGCCGAACAGAATATGGCCAACCATAGCTATGATCGAATGGGATTTTCTATTTCATTTTTTCCTTTGTCTTCATTTTTCTCTTTTTTAAGCTGAATTGTTTGTCGTTTTGAAGCTCAACGCCAGTTGTCATCATTTCTGTTTGCGATTCACTCAACTGTTTCTTAAGGCACGTAGCTATTTGTATGCTCATGAAATAATCGCTTTCATATGCATAATGTATATAAAAATATGGGACATTTGCGGTCGAATGATTTTTTATAATTTTTTATTTTGGTTTTCTAAAGAATTGCCATTTCATATGCGCAAATCAAAATTTGAGCCAAAAGGAAATGAAAAAGAAAACTACTATCATTTCGTTTGGATTCCGTGTGGAAGAAATGAGAAAAGGAAAGAACTTAATGTTCTTTTTATTTTGGCCTGGCATGTCATCATCCATTGCAATTTCACTGTTTTTTTCAATGCTGACTCGACTGAAATTTAAAGTGTTCGAAACCAAACCAAAAGTTATATTTCATACGTGTACATATTAGAAATGACAGGAGAGGGCAAATGAAAAAAAAAATAAATAAATAATAAATCAAAATGTTCTCTGCTCGCTAAACTCAGCCGTATGGGTGATCGAATGAGAATGATAAATGGAATTAAGCACTGTACGTTCTTGAAAACCCCAAAAACTAAGTGACAATTGAATCACCGCGATTTCAGCGAAACGAACTCTAAAAACGAATGGATTATTACATTCAACATTCAATGTTGAACGGATAATGAGCAATAACAATCATTTGCAGGCCATACATAACGCATAACGCATATACCGCATACCGCATATCGTCTAACCATCAAAATTCGAATTTTATGTACTGTAGTTGTTCTTGAAATCATGGTTCACTATCAAGGTAGAATTGAAAGAGTTGAATATATGAAAAAGGTTTCATACTAAAATCATCCCTATAGCGATGTGTGCAGACTTCAAAGACAATATTGACGCTGTGTCGATGCTTTAAATGCTCGCAGAAATAATTGCTAATTATTCAACATTCACAATTCAACGATGTACACTTTTCATATTAATGCACATTTGTTGCTCGCAAATGAAACAATTATATTCTCTCGTTTTCGATTGCAAAGAGAAGTCCAAAAATGAGATTAGAAATGATTTTTGAAATAGAAATGATTTTTTTTCCCATCTCCATTGAAATATAATGAAAGCGGAAAAGAGCAAAACAAAACAAAAAATATTGTTTTCTTTTTCATCTAATATTTATTTAATGTTTGTGCTCAGTAATGTGATTCCATTTCGAAGGGGAAGGACAGAAGTTGTCATCTCATAAAACGTTAAGTGATCCTTTTCATTTTTAAATGATGCCGAAAAATATAGTTTTTGGAATTGAAATATATTAGTGACTCGATTTCCGGGCATCAGAAAAATTCCAATGCACTGTTAATCAACTTATAAGATGTCGATCCCCTGGTAATAATTCAACATGTATAGTGTATGCGACGCAGCTCAACAAATATTTTGTAAGTGTGGCAAGTCGTCTCTAATTTTCTTATTTATTGAAACGAATAGAACAAGTTTGTACCTCATATGCTTTGCACATTTGGTACACACACACGCACACACACAATATTACAAATATACTATATTCAATATAGAATGGGTTTAGTGAGCTGAGAGCTGAGAAAATAACAAAATGATAAACTTTTCTTGATGTATGGATTCCAGATGTGAAATGAACAGATCATACAGGACCAAGATGATTTAAACGCTTACACACATTTGTGTCATGAGAGACGAGCATCATGTCAAAATTTGAGAGAAGTTTTGAGAAAAATTCTCAAATATTAAGTTAGCACTAATCGATTTTGTTGTTTGGACGATTAACTTCTTCAACAGCTGAGCTTATAAATGATGCAAATCCTGAATTTGTATTGAAATTAAACTGCATTCATGACCATATATTCTGGAGTTTGGAATTAAAAAAAAGTAATCGGACCGAAAAAATGACAAAACGTCGGAAGAAGTAAAATAATAGCAACGATGAAATCGATTTTTCCTTCTTTTGTTCATAATACCGGCTGATTCACGCACACATTCATAAGAATTACAGCTGAGCATATCTGTGATATCTGTGAGCGTCATTCATACTCACACACACACATGAAATTCAACATCGGGCCACTTCAGCTTATCAATACATCCACGCACTGCTACGACCTGTTCGCCTTTAAAACTAAACTCAAATACATTCAGAGTTTGGAGCTCTTGTTATTCGTCTCATCCAATTGTAAGCCGTCTGTTGTTTGTGATATTTTAATACATTGTGAATGTTTCCAATGTTTCGAATCAGCCACAACTTGAATGCCGACATTATTATTATGAGCAATGCCGATTTACAAACTTCTTAATTTTTTGATATTTGTAAAATTGGCTGTTTAACAACATCCATATCCATGTCCAAGTGAAAAGAAAAAAAATTGCTTTCAGAAACTTATCCCAACGAATTTCAATCCAAAATTGAATTTCCTGAATAATTTCAGAAAAAAAAAGTTTCGTTTCAATTTCCGATATCTGTATCGCAATATCTTGTAGACGCGTCTTTCAATGAACATCGATTGAAATTTTTTCGAAATTTTTTTGGCTTGAGCTATCGAATGCTGTGAATATTCAATTGTCGTTTCTTTTTTCACTTCAGCCGTAGGAATTGAGATTGTCATCAAATTGAAAATTGTATGTGAACATTCTTGATTAAGGACAGTCAAAGACTTTTCTGTTTTTTATTTTTTTTATTTTTGGATTTTGTTTCTGTTGTCCATTTTGATTGCATATCTTGAATGAAAGCAAGCGTATACATTTATCGTCTCCTGCCAAACAATATCAGAATTAAGGATGTCTAAATGTTTGTGTGATTGCGATCCGAAAAAAATAAAAAAAAACAAAAATGAAGATTCTTGCACAAAACATAATATTTTCAGATGCACTATTACGGACGTATACATTTTTAAATGTGTATAGGTGAAAACGCAAATCTGAAGTCATTCATCTTGTTTGTTAAATTGGTGCAAGTTGAGCATTGCATATGTGTAACAATTAATTACACAGCCCGAATACACCATCTTGAAATTTTCCATTTTTTTTTTTTTTTTTTGTGAATTTCAAACATCAGATTCTCAAACTCGTTTTGACAAAATTATAAGACCAGCTAAATTGATGCTCAGCAAACAATATTTTCTGGTCTTTGTCCGAAATAAAAAGTGAAATGAATGACGATATTTTCACATTGATTCCATCGTACAACGAAATAATATAAATTCGGTAAAGATTTTCCATGGATAATGGATATTTTCGTTTCATTTTATGCAACAAACAAATAGGCAATTGGGAAAAAAGTCATTTATCATACAAAACGCTGATGATGGCTATGAGTGCCATAAAATTGATTGAACCGATGATTTCGTGTCGTATACACTGTATATACTAATATACTATATACAGTGAGCGTGAGCATACAGACTGTATGACTATTACAGTCACACGCATATTATATGAATACTAAAATAAATATGCACACAAGTAATTACAGCCAGATTTTTCAGGCGAATTAATACGATGGAGTCGAATATAAAATAAATATCAACACCAAACTAATTATACATCTGAATAAAAAAAAAATAAAAAATTTATTCAATGAATCCAATTTTGTTGGGCCTACATTTTAAACATTTCTCTTGTGTTCAACCTCTCTTGAGCTATGCTAAAATTTCGAATGAGAATCGACATAGGACCGTACCTGATGTGAAATGCATTCAAAAGAAAAACAACTTTAAACGACTCTAAAGACGTTTCGATGCAAACGAAATGAAAATGTAATATCAATTTCCATCATTGGATGTACAATGTGCGATGTACAATATTAAGTGTGTCTACACTATACACTTGCCTGCCTGCCTGACTGCCTGCATTTATGCACTTTATATTGTAATTCTTTCAAGTCAAATGCATCGTTTGCTATTCGATATTCGATATGTATATGATGTATACACTGCCAAGCTAAACTCGGTAGTTGTGCTTGATGTGCGATGGTAACAATTTTTCAATGGCTTCATAATATTCTTCGGAAATTCCTATTTTTGGATTTTTATTTTTTATTTTTCAAGAATGCCGAATTTTTTTTAAATCGCCTCACAAAAATTTCGTATGTTATTATTATTATTAATATCTTGAATTTGAATATAGAATATGTAATATATGTGTATACAGAGTACACTGTACAGTGTACAGTTGCTAGTGAGACTACATCATATCGTATCAGCTGCAGTTTTCAAACACTTTCGGTGAAATTTATGAAATCATAAATATACATACTATAATAATGCATAAATGCTTCGTACAGTGAAATAATGAACGAAATCATACTTTATGAAATTTTTTAGATGACATTTCGTTGGTTATTTGTTTACCTAGAACAAGAAAGGAAAGTTACTCAAATCGAAGCTTTTCAACATCAAAAACATAATATTTGTAATGTAAAAACCATTACAGACAATAAGGTAGTCTCTTCGGGTCTCTGCTTCGAACAATAACAATCCATGGCTATGATCGAATCGAGGCAAATCTATGGCTATACAGTGTTGAAAAAGACTAAAATTGACAAACAAAATGTAACCCGCTGACTTGCTTTTGTCGATTCTTTTTTTTTTTCGTCTACATTTAATAAAATCGGTAATTTTGTTTTTATTCTTTCTAACTTTTTGTTTGATTTTAATCAATTTTTGGAATCGGCATATTTCAACATTTCAACAATTTCGGAATGGTTTAAACGAAAAAGTTCATAAGGACAACCAGAAGCCAGAAAGGTTAAACATCTTTTTGCACTTTAGCACATCGATTCGCCTCTCACACCACCATCCATCTATCAAATAACTATTGAATTCATCTAAATTTTGCGCTGACAATTGACAATCGATTACCTGTTTTAGCACAAACAATTGTGCAGTGTGCACCACATGTGAATATTCAATTCACATGATGCATTTATGTTGGTGGAAATAATAAGCCGATGATGATCCGAAGCAAAAACGAAATCGGCCAAAATTAAGACGACAAAAAAGTTAAAGACAGAAGACAAAACATTTCAAAACAAAAAACCCAAAATACTCAAGAGACAGAGAATCGATATAAAAAAAAAAAATATGGATAAGCAACCCGAAAAGTTTTCAACTGTAAATTGAACAATGAAACAACAACAGACAACACATCCAAATACAAAAACTGGATATTTACTTGTGGCTCTGTGAAATCTGAATTTTATCTACGTATCAATCAATGCACACATTCAATGTCAATAAATACGAGGCTCGTTCATATTCATGAAATACAATATTCAACAAATATTTGATATATTCAACGTTCTTTTTGGGGCTTGATATGACCAATGTTCTGCATTTGTGCAGCTATCCATTTCATTGGAACACGCGCACTGATTTCTTTTGCTTCACAAAATATAACAATATTGTATTTATTTTTGGCCAATTTTTTTTCTCGCCTTTTTTTTATAATATTACATACATTGTATTTTTGTTTTTGTTTTTTTTTCTTTTTTTGGTTTTCGTCGTTTTATTCTTTTTTATGAAACGAGGTGAATTGTAAACATGAAAACTGGTTTAAAATGAAAATGTTATAAGCACCGGAATATACATACATTTTCAACGGTTGAAAATGTTTAAGAACTTTTATTTTTGTTAATCGTCAAACTAGAAGAAATAGGATAGGTTAATGTTCGGGACTCAAATTGAATAAATGGATGAAAAATGTGTGCAATGGAATGATATTTTCGATGCACAATGCACATAAAGTTCAAAATGAACTGAATCGAAGTGAATGTGTTTGCTGAATTAAATTCATTTATTCCATTTTCCGCTTTGTGTACTTACTAGAATACTTACTATTTACTGCAACCTCGTTCACGTTACTGCCAAGTATCGTATTCAGCTTGGCTTTTCGTATATCATACAATGTACTTGTTGTAATGTCATATCGTTCAGTATACTGAGTATTCAGTTAACTGGCTGACACTGAAAAATGTTTAAAAATTATGTGTATTCTGAAACGCTACCAAATGCTGGCAAACGCATCGACCAAAACATCATTTTCAGCGCGTTTATTCCCCATTTTTTACATTTACTTTGAATTGCAATGTTGCATGGGGTTTTCCATGCATAATAACCTATAACTATGATGAACAATTCGAGCACGGGCTCACTCATTTGATCGCTACATCGCAGTTTGCATCGGAAATTCAAATGAATTTACCGTTTCAATTCAATTTTTTTAAAAGGATTTTTCATTACAGATGTTCATTAAGGATCTGCTATCTCTGCTGCTATTTCGAACAAAAACTGTTCATAGAAACAGAAAACAAAAAATCATACAAATAAGATCTAATTGATCCTTTTTTTTTCTCAATCCATTCAGAATAGAAACATATAAATAATAATTATTCTGGAAGTGACCATCGAATCTTTCCGAAAAAAAACTTTCCAAAATTGGAAAACGAGTCAAAAGAATTTCGATGGACCAAAAGACATCGTAAAATGGGAAATAATTGTATCGATTAAGTGAAGGAACGTGCCGATTTGAATGATTTCGTTGAAACTGTGCAGTGTATGGCAGAAGGACAATGGACGGAAGAAAAAAAAAGTAATTGAAAAGGACTGAATGAAAGATGGAATTGAAAGCGAAAACGAATAATTTCAGATGGAAGATTTTGATTTCAAATCAACTCAAGCAATATTTTTAGCCGATAATAAATATTTGGATGAGAATATGGTAAAAATCATGTAAAATGAAAAAGAGCCGTCGTAACCAGTCCGGATTCCGGATATTGTGATTCCATTAGCGTCCCAGTAAAATGGTTTGCATCAAGCCAAGCAATCCATTTAAATGAGTGAACGTTCAAATAACCAGTTTCATGAACAACCAGAGATGAGAAACAATACAAAACAAAATGTGAAATAAAATTAAAAATAAGAAGAAGAAGAAGAAGAAGATATAATCAAACCAAAATGCGGGACTATTAATTAAAAATCACAAACATACTGCACCAAAAAAATAATCAAAATTATGGTGGATGCAGAATGTAAAATGGTTTGTGCTCACGAAATTTTACCATTATTTCGCAATTTTTTTCGAACAAAAAACGATTTGAACATTGTACGGCTGTAGTGTAATTTTCTTTTCTTTTTTTTTTTTTGAAAACAAGATTATCATCATTTTTTTGAACATAAGTTGATGGACAATTGAACGCAACATGAATCGGTTGATGGGATTGGAGACGAGCCAAATATTGTTCTTTCATTTGGTCAATTTTTTTTTCTGATAAGTGTGCGATGTTTTGAATTTAAAACGTGTGGCTACCAATTAATTCATCGCAAGTATTATCGGACACATCGAATGCATCACATTTGCCGTACGTTTTGAAATGTTTAAAAACTATTAATATGGAAATGAAGAAAGAAAAAAACTGTTACCATGTACATTGTTACGATGCTAAATCATCGACGAACGTCGGAATTAATATAAATAATAAAATTTCGTTGATGTAGATTTTATTGTGAAGGATTCAATGACATCCGTGATGATCAGCAGAAAATTAAACAAAATGATCGAATCCATTTTCATCGATTCCATTCTTAAGAAAAAAAAAAAAAAAACCAAAAATGAAAAATAGAAAATGATTTCACATTGTGTTGTGCATATAGAAAATCGATTTCACTTGAAAAGGTCAAAAAGTGTTCGCTTTTTTGTATGTTGTGTGTGCACAGTGCACAAGATAAATGCACCATTTGAATGTATCGTTGTCTCGAAGGCTGCCGCAAACAGAGCCAAAACATTTGATACTAAATTAGATTTGTTTATGTAAAAAAGTCTTTGTTTTTTCTCGCTCGATCGATTGGATCAAATATTACATTTGGTTTTTTTTACCGTTTCGATTTGAAAATGGTAAATGTCGCGATTTTCACCGTTTGTATGTTTTTTTTTTGTCTTCTTCTTGTACATGCATTATTTTCAAGTTAATTAAAATCAATATTATCAAGCATGTTAGATTGTTTGCTATATTCAGAGAAACTTTTCACATCGTTATTGACTGTGAATTCATTCGAATAGACAATAAAACTTGTGCGCCAAATGAATGTATCGCAAATGCTAAATGGCAATCGTGACGAGAGAGAGAGAAAGAGAGAAAATTTACTAAAATAGTGCACACAGTTGCTGTGAATTAATTATTGTGATATCGTTTCCAAGAGGTCCCCATTTCTTTTGAACTGTCTGAAGGAATTTTTGGTTCATAAAAATACTTTTTAAATCATTTGTTTCGATATATGAATGAATAGTCGAACAATTTCTCAAAAGCTTGCTGCTCTCTCGAGTGGATTTGTTTCGGGTAATTCTTCTTCGTTTTTAACATTTGAATGCAACGTTATCAAGACATCAGAATAATGTCGACTTGGGGAAATCTCGAATTATTCAGAACAAAAACGAAGAGACAAATAAATAAATATTCAATACGATTCGGTTTTCAATTCAGACTAATTTCCTCTTATATCTTTGAGTGCATGGTGCACGGTATGAATTTTTTTTTAAGAGTTAAATCATGAAATTTGCATCCGTTGCGCTCAAAAAATCCTATATGCTTGTATATTAGACGTACATTCAAGATGTGGGAGTCTTTTGAAAAATATATTTTTTTTTTTCATTTTCGAAAGTTTTTCTTTTCGATGTCGATGGGAATTTATGACTGATGACCTCCTGAACACGCATTGTTAGCGAAAATCAAAAACGAAATGAAAAAATTCAATGAAAAAAATGAATAAAAGTTCATTCCCAGGTCGAAACACGGATCTCGATGACTGAAGTTTGAAGACGACGAGAAGATTGAAATAAGCAAAAGCAAAAAAATATTGGATTTTTCTACATTCATTGGTTCATTGTGTTATTTGAAATGGTTGCGTTAACGTACATCGTTGTAAGACAACGATGATTCGATTATTTCTCATATTACTGTGTAAACATCGAAGAAAGACAAATCAAAAAAGAACCTGGAACATTGAACGATGTGGAAAAATTTGATATTAATAATACGAAGAAGACCTGCAAACTGCCGAAGAAATGACGACCAAAAACCGACAGGATCTTTTTTCAGTCTGTGCACTAAATTTTCCTTGATTCAAATGTATAAAGGTCCCGTTGATTTGATTTCATTTTTAATGGATGATGTATTGCGCTTTGAGCCGTCCCTCATATTTGTTGGTCTTTAATTCTGATGGTATCAACTTCATGCAAGATATGGATTATATGTTAAAGTGCCAACAAAACAAAACAAAACAAAACAAAAATGATTTAATCCCATTTTTATAGGATTTTTGTTTTGCTTGGTTTGAAACATTAAATTATAAAATCGTTTGTGGGAGCTCCAACTCGGTGTAGGATGAGTCTTATGCCTTGTAATATGGACCATTTGAAAGGCTGAGAAAATACACAGGGACGTTTTTTTGTTTCACGCTAGATACCGTCCCAGTTCTGGGGTAGGCTTTCAAAGATCTTTCAGGAGAATCATTTTGAAATTATAATTAGGAACAACAACAAAACAACTTTTACTCCACAAAATTGTTTGTTTTTTTTTCAAGAATGCTTAATTTTTACAAAAATGCCAAATGTTTTTAAAATTTCCAAATAAAATATTATCTTAACAACAAAAATCGATGCTATCGCACATCAAACGCGCACAGTGTATTTATTCACAGTCATATTGTCGTACATGTCATATCCATTTGTTTCATGAAATTCATATGCATCAGCTACCAATCTCAATCATATATATTTCTTACGAATTTTATATCTGCCTTTACCATTATGCCAAAGACATCGAGATTTACTAATAACATACCCACTAAGAACACTTGCATTAAAATTCGAATCAAATATAAAACCAAAAGTATAGAAATTGGCTACTTGGTGAACAACAGGCACACAACATATAATATAATATAATATATATATTAGCCTTCAGATGAATTAGTTCATCATTTGAAATTCACAATTTGTATTCTGTGTACGCTACCGACCATAGCGTCAGAGCATCCAACTCAAATAAATTAACAAAAAAAAAAAAAACAAAATACCTAGACTTTAGAAGGACGAAAAGAAACTCAAATGAATTTTCAACGCTCAAGCGATCAAATCGATTTTCCATTGTCTCGAAACGAATGGGAAGCAAGAACGAATTGAAAAAAGAAAAAAAATAGTCAGGATATTGGATTATTTGAAAGATGTTTGAACATTTTCAAAAGAGAAAAAAAAAAGAGAACAACATTTTAATGAAAAGCAAAAATAATCTCAAATTTTTCGTTGTCAAATCATACAATAATAAAAAATAAAACCAGTTTATCGTCTGTACAAAATTTAAGGTACATTCCGCATGCACAAACACACAAAAAAGGTCATTGATATTTTATGGGCTATTTTTATTTTAAATTTAGGCAAGCATTCACAGTGCCTATTGCAGATTAAATGCGTTCAATAACACCAATTAATATTGGGGTGAATAAAATGTATGTGGTATGTGTCAAGTGCATTGTGCATATCCATGCACGCATTGCAAAAGATATGATTCTCGAATATCCATTTACGTCTCCTGTTTCTTCTTCCTATGCGCAATATCCTATTGTACAATATAGTTCACAAATTGCGGACAAAAAACGTTTTTAACTGAAAAGAAACACACAATTCGCCTGTTGAAACGTACAAACTAGAATCAAAGACAAATGCTTTGCTCACTGCTCACTGCTCACTGCTCTTAACAATAACAACAAAGCATCCAAAATGGTTAACAATGTGAATAATGTTTTAAACTGTTATCGATTGAAAAATGAAACGAAAAAAGAAAAAACAAGAACAACAAATAAAAGAAAGAAAAGAAACTACACCAGTGAGTCGAAAAATATATGTATAGAAGGGCAAACCAATTGCCGAAATTTATCGAATTGAGGCCGATGCCTCTCAATATAAAAGAGAAATAGGCCAAAAATAAATCTTCGATATTTTCATTCTGATGTTATCTTCATCTTCTCCGTCTTTTCTCTGCTTCGTTCTTTTTCCAATTTTTTTTTGGTCGTCCTTCGATACATTTAAAGTAATTTATTATTATTTCAATCTACTTTCTTTGTCAAGATTTGGACTTTTTGCTGTTGTTGTTGTTGTTGCTGTTAAAAAAAAAAAGCGACGGTAGTTTGGTAGCATGTAAAATTATATTATGGAAAATCAGCAGGTATCATCTCTATAAATTTATTTCGTGAACCCAAAACCCAATGTATTTGTGGATCGTGTTTATTTCACAATTTTCGGTATAATGTGTTATTTTTTCACCGGCAAATAAACAAACGGTGAACACATGCATACACACTTGCTGCATATCGTAGAAACAAATATTTAAAAGAATAGAAAAACAAAGAAATCGGTGAACACGACCGCGAACACAATAGAAAAAAGAATTGAAAAATTTCATTAAAATTTGTGTGTTGAAATTTTGTCTCTTTTATTTTTCATTTTCGAAACCGATTGACAATTAAACGGTCTTCTTTTCATTTTTCCAAAGCACACAAAATCAACTTTGCCCTCACTTCAGATTATTCCATACGAATTTTTATTGTCACAATTTTTCTTTCAATTCTCTTCTTTTTTTCTCTTTTTTCTGTTTTTTTTTTTGTAATTTTGCGAACAAACGTTCAAACAAAGCCTTTTGTCGCACACGAACCTCGGATTTGAGAAAGATATTGTATATAAAAGAATCGATGCCAAGCGAAGCATACGAGGAGGCGCACACACTGAAAGCATTCATAACGGATAAAATTTTTTTTGGCAAATCTCCCAACAATAAGAAGGTGGAAAAGAAGTGGATTAAACAATTTTATATGTTTGCACATGTTTTACCAATGCGAACGGTAAAATAAAATGATTATGTTTGTTAGAATTGAATACTGAACACTGAACATTTATAATTTATGATAATTAATAATCGAAGAGCGAACGAATGAATATTTTGCAAACAATCGATGTAACCGATTCAGGTATCAGGTTAACGATAAGCCAATGTTTGAAACAAAATTTATGTTCTGGTTTGTTTTCTATGTTTACATAAAATTGGTAAATAGCATTCCGTGGATTTTTTTTCGTCTTAAATTTTGGCAAATTTGTGTGTATACGCATTCAATTATTATTATTGTTTTATGAAAAATTAGACTGAATTTCATTTATTGTATGCAAGGCTATACATATATGTACAAGGCTGTCTAGTCAACAGTTACATCGATGAACAATAACAATAAACAATTCATTTTTATTGAAAAGTATTTAAGGTTCAAGCATCAATGTATGTACAATTAACTATACTTTAGTATGATGTAGACTGCAAACTTCGGGGACTTTGGTCTACACACCGTAAACCATTTGATAATAATACACTGCCAAGTTGAGCTCGGTAGTAGTGCTTCATGTGTGATGCTATTACACGTATATGATTAAAAAAATAATTTTGAAGAAAAAACAACACCATATTCGATCGTACCGAATTCACTGACATGCACTGGAAGTGGTACCGAGTTTTGATTATACCAACTTTGAATTAGTCCGAAGACTGATTTCTGTTAACGGTCTATGCTTTCCGGATGATTTCCGGAATGTTTTACATCAAACAGAAAGATGCAAAATTTCAGGTCGACACAGTCATCAGAAATTATCTAAAAACTTATTCAGATTATGTTCGACGAAATTATGGTACCACTTCTGGCGCATATCATTGAATTCGTAACGAGCGAATTCTGTAAGGGGAATATAAGTAATGCGAGAATGCGATACAATGCCCCAAAAATTCTAGTCAAGACTTATATGGATTGACATTTCGATTTGACTCAAAAAACTTGAAACATTATAAATATTGAAAATTGAAAGTCAATGGTAACAATCAATCGCTATTATTTTGGCACTGAATTTGAAATTTCAGCATTTCGATTCGAACTTGTTTCTAAAATTATTATTATCGTTTTATTGACGATTGTTACAATTCACATCCTATTTTTACAACGTTCCCAATGTATCAAATCAAATCGAAATGTCAAATATAAGTCTCCAACAGTGGAGAATGCATTGGATTGAATTGTTTTGTATTGAATCGAATTTTTTTTTGGCATTGTGATGCATTCTTGCATTACTTATATTCCCTTCGCTAAAAACTCATTCAGATTATGTTCGACGAAATTATGGTACCACTTCTGGCGCATATCATTGAATTCGCAACGAGCGATTTCTGTCTTGTTTTTCTCATTTTAATTACAATTTTATTCATTTGATGATATGTAATCCATTTTGAAATCCAAACACGTGCAATACACGTAAATATAATATTTAATAAAAATCTCTAATCAAGATATTTAAAAAACAAATGGAAATTTGAACAATTTTGAAAAAGAAATTACAAAATGACTTCTACGAAAAAACGAACGGACCCTGAGATAATGGACATAGAGAACAAAATCATCCATTGCTAAAAAATTCAAACATTTCCTTTAATTTATAGAATGAAATTCGAATCATTGGCATTGCGTCTGGTGGATCAATTATTCTTGCATAGTAGATATCTTGTCTCCAATGATATACAAAATATTTATTCTTGGAAAAATGTTATTCGTGTCCAGTTCTACGGCATTTTGTATTTATTTTCGCTTCAAGTTTTTTTTCCATTTCCAGAAACATTCAAAACTTTGAAGATCGACATTTATTCATCTCGATTAACGTTTAGAGATGTAACCGCATTGTTTTCGATATTATCTTGTCTTATTATTTCGATCGTTATGAAAATAGATTAAAAATTCAATTTCAAATGCAAATATTTTGCAAGAAATATTATTTTTTATCCCAAATTATACGGGATATTCATCAATTTTGGAAGCGTGGCGCTTGTTTTAAATAGTTGTTGACGTTTTATTTTGATCGAGATGCGAAAAAAATTATATTTTTCATCTAAAACGTGTGTTTACATTATCTATTTGCGGCTCGATCTATTATCTAGTGTTTATTTTGTCAATGAATTTGTTTTTTGTGTTTCCAGTTTTGACAAAAATAATATATTCTTGAATAATTCAACTAGAATGCATTATGGTATTTTGGCAACATACTAGGCTCCTGTCTTTCAATGCTGGAAGCGTGGCGCCAATTTTCAATAATTATTGACGTTTTATTTCGATCGAAATGCGAAAAAAATAATATTTTTCATCTAAAACGTGTGTTTACATTATCTATTTGCGGCTCGATCTATATTATTCTGTGTTTGTTTTGTCATTGAATTTGTTTTTCAAGTTTCATGTTTCGACAAAAATAATACTTATATTCTTGAATAACTCAATTCGAATGTGATGAAGACTTGTAATGGTATTTTATTGACGTACCAAATTACAGTTATAAAAGATCGCCTTTATTTTCATTTGGAATCATTCAGAACTTGAATTCTAAAATAATAAAGTGAAAAATTGTTGCAAAATGTTAAACTCTCAAAGGTTGATCATATTTTGTCTGTTATTTGTAAGTTTCGCTTTAAATAGTTTGTTTTTTTTCAAGAAAATATTTAAAAATTTCTATTAAATTTATTTCAAAATGAATTTGTTTAGGCTGTCATATGGGTGCAACCATCAAAAGCCATAACAAAACGGTAAGAATAAAAAATATTTTAATTGAAACTCTAACTTCGGATTTAATGAAAAAATTTAATTTTCAATTCATAGCGAAGCATCGGCAATCGCAAAATTGGAAGAAGCGTAAGTATTGAAATACGTTGGGTTGAATATTCAGTATTTTTTTTAAACCATATTTAACTTTTTTTATTCTAAAGATTAAAGTTTTGTTTCGAACCGGAATCGTTCAACCATTACAATCCTAAGACTGTTGAAAGCTGGAAAAAAATACCCGACGAGGTAAAGGTGCCAATTGCGCTAAGTTATGCGGAAAAGTAAGTTCCGGGTTCGTCTTTATCTTGAATAAGTATGAAGCTAATATGGAATGATTTCAGGTTAATCGAAAAACCTACGAAAAGAGATGATTTAAAAGGAGCAATCGCTTGGTTAAAAGTGGATCGCTTCGTCAATGATGAGTAATTATACAATTTTGAATGTTTCAGTGTCGTTTTATTTGAATAAATTTATCTTTGTTTTTTTATTTTCCCGGATAGATTCAACAAAATCAGACCAGCGTGAGTATTCATTTTTTTTCATGATTTTATTATTAAAAAAGATCCTTTTTATTGATGATTTATTTTATGTAATGTGAAAATTTCGAAGACTTGAATCCTCTGATATTAACTGGGCGATGAAGATGTTAAAGCCAATGAGAGAACTAAAAAAAGACGGAAAGTTTTTGGAATATATTGCTTTCATCAATGATCAATCTAATAAGAAAAATATGTAAATATAAACTTAAACACTTCACTTTTCTCTCATTCTCTCTGAATTTTTAATATTCTTGAATTTTAATTTCATAGAGAAGAAAAGTTGCACGCATCGAATTTATTAACGTGAGTTTAAATAGATTTAGATGTTTGTTCTTCCAAATATTCATCTTTTTATTCGTCTCAATTCAATAGTTCTAATGAGGAATTTAACAACAAACTAATAATTGCGCTAGGCGTGAAAGCGTTTCTTGAATGGAAAGCTGAGCAACCTTCAACATCGGATGATCATGTTCAATATTCTCGTTCCTTTGACGATGATATTTGGGAAGATGCGGAAGATTTGATCGCTGATTGGAATGAAAATTAAATTAAAAATGATCGCTGATCGGAATGAAAAATAAAATGAAATAAAATCCAATTTCAAATAAACTGCAAAACTTGTTGTTTCACTTATAATATTAACCAGTGGATAAGGAACATCTAGTTCCATCATTTGTAATGATACAACAAATAGCTTAGTCACCAACAAGGCTTGGAAACTCACTTCGCACGTATGCTTCATCCAGCCTTATCGATCACGTCATCTTGTCTGCATGATCAGTAGCCACGACTAATACCTTTTTGCTTTATTTTATGATTTTTCTTGGTTATCAGTTTGATTTGGAACAGATAGCTGAAAAAGCTATGACTTTGTGAAAAGTAATCTAACCCCAGAAATTGGAGAACCGTACAGAACCAAAATAACTAAGGGAGGGACTTTCTGGGCTTTAGTGGAACTTCAGAATTTTATCAAGATCTATGAAATCTTCGGGAAGGTTTCTTTCTATTTTAGGGAGAGGCGCCCCTGGGGTTCATTTTCTTCTCCGAGAAATTTGATTCAGAAATCGTTGTCATGTTAGTGGCATTGCATTGATTTACCTACTACTTTTGAATGTGTTAGTAAAGTAATAACTTATACTGTATAGGTGTTATACGCACATGTGTATAGCACATAGAAATACAAGGATATAAATATATTCGTTGCTTTACCAACACATTCAAAAGTAGTAGGTAGATCAATGCAATGCCACCATGATTGCAACGATTTCCGAATCTAATATTCCAGAGATGAAACTTCGGATCAATACGGTTCAGCTGAAACTTCTAGACGATTTGTGAAGGTCATTTTTTAGACTTAACAAAAAAGGTTTTAGGTTCCACCTATGGCGCATATCAGTGAATTCGTTACGACCGAGTAGAAAAAGAAACAAGAACTGAATAGCAAAGATCATATTATGAAATCCAAATGAAAAGTGAAGCGAATTCACAATGGAATGATGTTTTAAACTTCGGTTTTTTTCTCTGCAATTTTCGTTTGCTGAAACACTGGGCTTGTTTCAGAAGCAGCAACATCAAAATTTTCGAACCGTCTGTGAGTAAAAGGCGCTTTAATATTTGATCAAAATACCATTCAAAATGAAATTTCTCAATTTGTTGTACTGGAGAATTTTTCACTTGCAGTGAATGCAAATTGGAAATTATGTATACGGACAAAAATGCTTTGAGTGCATGAACATGTCAAAGAAATAAATCACGGCCAAAATTCTATGTTGTGTTCAATGTTTAATACTTTTTCCGTTCCCGTTTTATTTTTTGTCGCTTTTTTCATCCTTAAGATCCATTTGTCTCTTCTTTATTGTATTAATTTCGTTTTCCGTCGATATCATCGAACAGTAAAATTTTTTGAATTTGATTCTCTCTCGGTTTTGGTGAAAATGATGTGATTAGAATACATTGCTACAAACACAAAGCTGAGTTTTTTTTCGTTTCTTTGTTCGATATTATTCTCCTGAAATCCTAAATCAGAAATTGTAAATGTCTTTCGTTTGCCATAAATTATACATCATACTCATAACAAAAAAAATAAAAAATAAAAAATGAGAAGAAGACAAATAATCAAACGTCGTTTTAATACTCAGCATAAGTATACTCCAAATGAAAGTGATATGAACAGGAAAAGGATACAGCAAACAGAAAATCCCGAACAAAATCCCGAAAACTCAAAATCACAGATATCACGAAGTTATTTGCCGCTCCGAATCTTTGGAACACTGCATCATTTGTAGTCACAGTTGGCGACTCATGTACTTTATTGAGATCGAAGTAAAACAGTTTCTGCTTGGTTCGGTCATGACTCATGACTCATGCATCATGCATAACATTCAATATTCAAAAAGGCTCCAGTCGTTCTACAAGCTGAACAAATAAATTTTTTCAATTCATTCACATTTAACAGTTCCAAGTTTACTGTATATTCCGCATAAAAAGAATAAAAACAAAAACGATTCATTCAAAAAATGATCACACAAAGAAGAAAAATTGTCTCTTTTAATGATGAAATTGATGAAAGCCCTGATATGCGAACATTTGTGTGTTTGCCGTTTGACAATGTGTGCAAAGATTGAACAATCTTTTTTCCATTCATTCAATGGAAAGACGTGCGGTATTTGAATTCGACATATCGATATATCGATAGCAACGTTTTTATGTCAATTTCTTTGTTTCCATTCGCTATTTAGTGTTCGAAATCAAACTCTTTGTTTTTCTTCTTTTTTCGTTTCTTTTTTTTTTTTTTTTTTTTTCGTTTCTTTCTTAAAAGCAATTTCAATGCATTCAGCATTCAGCACTCAGCGTATGGATTTTATCCATTTAAACTGACTGTTCGACCGAAATGAAAATGATTATAATTATAATTGGCAATTTTTGATTGAGCAAATCAGAATGCGTAAAACCACTCTGAATTACTGCTGTGGGATGGAAGTTCGATGTGATAACATTTTCATGCGATAACGTCTATTCAACTGTCGACTATCAAGCGTCAAATGCATTTGCGCTCGGGTAAAATATTTTCTATAGTTTTAATCTGGATTCTGGATATGAAATGAGAAAAGTACTCGTTTGATATTTCATTGAAACATGAAACATATTATCTAAATTATTATTATTATTATTATTGTTTTCGTTCGAATAATGGAAACTATGGAAACTATGGAAAATGTAGGATTTATTTAAACACTGAATTCCACTTTAATTCGCTAGAAGCAAAAGCTAATAATGAATCTGTTCAATGTTGAGCAACAACTCTTTTGATGGTCTTAATAACATTGATATGCATATGCGAATAAAGTTTGCCCGTTGAAAGGATGCCTGAATCACTCAGCGCTCAGTGCTGAAATGAAAATTATTATAAATTTAAACAAAATTGAAATTTTGTTGTTTTGTTTTGGGTCTTGTCATTGCATTTCAGCTGCTTTGTTCGCTGAGCTGTTCTTTTGTATAATTTCAAATGGTTCATTCAATTAAACAAGATGCACAAAGATTTCACTCATCTCTCGAATGCTGTGTCACATGTATATTCACAAATATATTCTACGTTCAAAACATAAAAAAAAAATTTGATGAGCAAAGTCTGTTCGGTGCGCTTATGCTATGCTCGTATTGTTCAAGTTAGTTTTTCTTCGAAACAAAAAACAAACTACAAACTACGTTCGGGGCTTGAAAATTCGCATACCAAATAGACTTTATTAAATGTTGCATACAGCATCCGGGTGTCCTCCATTTTGAAATTTTGAATCATTCGTTTGGCAGAATATTGTCGGCTTAAATCCAGTCATATCAGTATTTGTTATTATAGCTATGCAATTATTTTTAAAGAACATAAAATCAACCCCATTGACGATGATTGTATACTTGAGCAACTGCACTGAGACTAATTTCTACTGGTGGCTTCCAAATTTTGGAGAAATTCATATAATTAGTCAAGGCAGAATTCGATAGTACCGAATTCATGAATTCAAAGGTTTTTACACAAAAATTATATTCAAATAGATTTGGAAAAAAAAATTTGAACATTTTTGAATGTCGATGCGGAAAACATGGACAAAGCAAAAATTTCAAAAATTTCTATGTCTGGAAATGGAAAAAATCTTAGAAATTGAAAATCTTTGGAGACTTTGATATCTTTTGAAATTTTTCTGAAAATTTTGAGATTTTCTGTGAATTTTCAATTTTTTTTTAGAAATTTTGGAAAATTTTGAATAATTTTGGAAATTTGTAATGTTTTGGATTTTGTTTGAAATTTTTCATTTAAAAAACAATTTTCAATAAAAAAAAAATTTGAGAGAAAATTTTGAGAACAAGTGGGTCCCCCATAATAAAATCCTGGAAATTCCTTATAGAAATCCACAGATTCCAAAGAAATTGGGTACGATTTTAGACACAGCAAACGTTATTAATTTCGGCAAAATATTTCGTTAACATTGACATAAAAAAAGATTCTTATTTTTCTTTTTCTTTGACAACAAAAAAAAAAATTAATTAAATTAGTTAATTAATTAATTTTTTGGGCGACATTGATTTTTTGGGTTTAGCATAATAAATATGTTGATCTTTGTTTTATGTTTTATTTTTTGCAGTTTGTTTTCGATTTTCTTCACTTCAGTTAAATCTTGTTGAAAAAACAAAATAAAACTCCCAACTTAACAAACGAAAACGAAAACGAAAAGGAAAACGAACTTGTGATTCAACCACTCTAATTTATATGGATGTACAATGACGAACACGGCACAGAGTCAACATAAATCAGAATGGATGGAAAAGATTTCGAAATTTTTATTCAACTTTAATTTTATTTTTGTTCGTTTTCTTTTCACTTTACCTTTTGCCATTCAATTCATTTTTTTGTATTTCGGTCATAGCACTGTCCAAACGGTCCTTTTTGTTACACAAACATAAGTAGCATGAAGCCCAGGGATGTGATGCTATAGTTGCATTAATTTTGTTTTTTTCGTCGGTATTTTAGCACATTTGATTTTTTTCTCAGTTTATTTTTGTATACAGCTCTGGGTTCGAATGGCTTGGTGGTGAAACATTTAGTTTTCATAAATATTTTCATGGAACGAATATTCACGGGATTATTTTTCAGGAAATTTTTCTTGAAATTGTTTACGCTTCGCTGACGAGCATAATGCAGGAAATAAATTTTGACAAGAAATAAGAATGAAATGACTTAAACTTATAATAAGTTCAGTAAAGAGGTTGAAAACACTAGAGAAATCAAAACGGTTCAAAAACCAAAACAAAAACAAAAAAAAACAAAAAGAAGAAGAAGAAAAATTGGAGAAAAACATAAATTTTGTTGCAAAAATTATACGAACTAAAATACTACAAGTATAGTCAAGTGACACCAAAAATTGTTTTTGAGATTATTTCTTTAATCGTTTGGGCGCTTTCAGCTCTCAGCTTCCAGCATACAAGAACAGTCAATCTACATTTATACAGAGACTTTTTGACATTTGACGCCACTAAAGTTGATATTCGGCTACACTCCAAAAAATCGACAACCAAACTTTCAACATTTGTATTAAAAAAAATTCTATGAAATATTAATGAGCTGAATTCTATTGAAAGCAATTGTTATCATAGCTTCACGTTTTGTTGATATATTTTAATAAAAAAAATTTGTCGTTTTTTAGAGTGTAGTGAATAGTGAATAGTAGTATACAGTATACAGTCGTAGAAGATAATATAGTAGTGAACGATATTAATGAGCGCTGGTTTACTAAACTATGGATATATGTAGTATGGAGTATGACACCATTCATAATTTAGAGCCGGTATTAAATCGTGAATTGAAGATCACCAAGAGAAGAATATCCATCTTCAGTAATTTCAAATGCAGATAAATGTTTTAACTGAAATTCGTATCATGAAAGACAAATGGAAAAAATGTATGTACTATTCTTATTGAGACTCCTCAATGATAAACTTTTGGAAATGTTTTTTCTCTACTGAGTTTGATGGATGTGGTAGCTCGAATTTATTTCGTTTTTTTTTTTTTGCAGGCATCGCAAATTACTCGAATCATAAAACTTGGAATGCTCAAAATTTCATTGAATCCATTGTTGGACCACAATTTCCACGAAACGAAACGACCAAGATAGGAATTTTACTTTCGTACAGTACAACGTATGCATTATGCATTGCCGTTGACATTTTAAAATAGTTGACAATTGCTAATAAAATTAAATGACATGATATACATTCAGTGCGGCCAATGCACAATTGCACAATTGCACATTGAATATCACAAATCATAATCCAACCAATACGCAATATGTAAGTAAACAAAATGCAATATTTAATAATAAAACACCAAATTTCTTTTATTGCTTGTTGTGAAACATTAAGTTATAAATTCGTTTTATACCAGGACTAACTCGATGTGGGATGAGTCTTATGCCTTGTGATATGGACCATTCAATAGGTTGAGAAAATACTCTGGGCCTTTTTTTCTGTTTGACCCTAGATCCCAACCCGTTTTTGGGGTAAGCCTTCAAAGATTTTTTCGAGAATCTTTCTAGAACTATCATTGAGAACAATAACAAAACAATCTTTTTTCATGGAATTTTTTTTTTTATTACTTCAAAAATGCCGAATTTTTTCAAAATCTCCCAAGTATTTAAAAATTTCCAAAAAATCTCTAAATTTCCGAACGTTTTTTCCAAAAATAATTTTTTTTTATGGTTTATCCCACAACATAACAATATGAAAAATAATGTGATTCCGTTGAAAAAAAATTGATACCATCACACATAAAGCACTACTATCGAGTTTAACTTGGCAGTGTATCTTTTTATCTAGTTGTAATGACTCATATTGTGGTAGAAATCATTTATTGTCAAGTATTCAAGAATTGAACAATGTCGCTTGTGAAGGATAATAAAGGACGGTAATTAATTTTCGGTTGAAAAATTCAAAACTAAATTTTTTTCAAATTATTTGATCAGTTATTGCTATGAATTTGGAATGCAATCGACATTCACATGACCACAGAACCATAAGCATGAAACAATCGATTCGATGCCAATCGGGAAACTGAAAGCTGAATGTTCCAAAAGTGAAACACCAAAGCACTGAATACTCTAACAGGATTTATGATATTATATTGTTAAATCTTCGTTTTTTGAGTGAATTTTTGATATTGTCATATTATTGTGAATAAATAATAGAGAACGTACACACCCTTGAGTTGGATGATTGCTTGCTCCTTGTTGCTTCAACTGATACAAAAAGAAAAAATCATTAAAAATCCTATTCGACTCCCCTCGAATTTCTGGATGAAATATCAAATTATTTATTATTTTAATGGCCCAAGACACTGTTTTCTCTATGACTTTTTCACTGTGATAAAAAATTCAAGAATAAAATTGCTAAGAACGGTGTACGTTGTCATCAAATTTCAAATGGTTCTCCAATGAGTTGTCAATAAATCCATTCAAAAATTGTACCTTGATTTCAATGTTGGATACGTTTTTGGTATGAAATATAAATTGGTGTCATGTCTCATAACTCAGGAATTATTACTCACCCATGTAATACTTGCACAGTTCAAAATGATTTTTATTACTTTCAAAAATGCGATTATATAGTGCGTAACAAAGGCATTACAATCCTGTTGTGGCTCATGCCACATGTATGTACGAGCAATATAATACATTGGAGACAGAGGACTGGGGACTTGGGAACAGGGAACAGAGCAGTTCATTTCGCACTAGAAAAGGAATATATTTTTTGTGTGATGAAATTCATTCATATATCATGCATACTACAGTAGGCAAGCAGATGTGGGGAATCATACCAAAATTGTCATGTTGTTCAGTGTTCATGCTCATTGCTCATGTTCGGTCAAATGTTATATTAAATCACTTACTATAGTATAGGAATCGCTGAGAATAAATACAGGACATGAAAAAAATATCGATGACGTTTATGCTGGAAAAAATATTCTTCTTTCGGAAGACGTTAGTTGAAAATGAAATATAAAGTCCCACATTTTTTATTCAATAGCAGTGACAACCATATGAAGATTGACTATCGACAAAACTGTGAAATTTATTTATATTAAGTCAAACGCAAAATCTTCTCTTCCCTTTTCCATTGTCCATCCTTCTCCATCCATTATTCTTGCAGTCAGTCGGTCATTTTCAGTTCAAACTTGAATGATTTCGTTTAACATTATTAAAAGTGACGTTTTTTTTTCGATTTAGAATTCGCTAATTCATTCATTCGATGGCAGTGTTGTGACAACAGAACCAGCTGAAGATGGTTTACATAATGTTGGCTGAGGCAATACTGACAAAAACAGAAACAAGGAACCATACCGTTCGTTCAGAAGCGAATCCGACTCTTAAAATTACAATATTTAAACAAGAAATGCGCTTGAATTTGCTTACCCCGGAAAGAATTAACTGTAATAGAATATCAGATTTGAACCTGAAAAGCAAATTTCATTACGTAAGCGCTCACCACCCGTTTCATTCAAACATTCGCCATTCAGCACAAACAAAGCGAATAAACAATGATAATGAATGAAAACAAAACCATCGTGTATACTTTTTTTTTCTTCTTCTTCTTTATTTTTTGACATTACGACGATCGACATCAATGTTCGCTCTCCCTTATTTTCTCTCTGTCTCTCTCTCACGGGATAGCACATCTTTCATTGTTGGCTTAGATGTTTTTGTTGACTGTTTTTGTCGTTTTCATATTTTATTCAGTGGGACCATTCTCGCGAAAATTCGATTCATACATAATATATATTAGACACAGCGGTGTGCCTTAATAACGCATCGTTTGCATTATCCAGAAAACTCGCTACAAGTTACTAATAAATATTTAGATGCGCATTATAAAGGCCAAAATATCTAACGGAAATGAAAAACACAATGATGTGAATAGCGTACCCCCTAAATGCATACAAATAATAATGGCACAATCCCAACAAAACAGAATATTGAGAGTTTAAAGAATAGAAAATTGAGCATGAAAAAGAAGGGTGCCGAGTGCCGAATTGCGTATTACATTTCGTTTGCATTACGTTATATTTTACTTTGATACATATTTTCTCTCAGTTTTATTCCGCGAATATTGTTGATCACAATGTTCTGGATACGCAACAATGGTATGCATCAAATACTTCCCTAAATTTTCTATTTCTTTGTGTCCATGATTTGGATCCATTCATGCATATATGTGTATCACATATATCGATGCCAATATTCATGCGGCAAACAGAGAAAAAACATGAAATGAAAAACAAAAAAAAATTCTATTCACAAAATGTGTAATGATTTTGACATGTAATTTTAGCACAAAAATAGTCGATAGCAGGATAGCGGTCGATAGTCATCTGGTTGAATCCTCATTTCATTATATACATGTCAAAAATTACGGCCTAATTACATTTTACTTTGTACATTGTGTACTGTATACTCACCGTCTAGCTAAATATCATGAATTCATATGGCCAAAACTTTGGTGGTCACATCAGTTGCGTAATAAATTTTATGTTTGACATAAAATCTCAACTACACGCTTTTCTACGTTTGCATAAGTTCAACACACACTTTTCGGTTATTCATGCTTGAAAAACATAGAACATAATCCACACAATGATGAGATTATCGAATTAAATAATAATAATATTAAATTATGATTTGGGAATTCGCATCATGCTGTGTCCTAACTAAGACGCCATTAATCGAACAAATTTTGTTTGAGCTCATCGTTGGATTTGGAAATTTTTCCATGATGTCAAAAACTGCGCGGCTAATTAACGTTTGATCCGATTTAAAAAATAATAATTTGTTCTTCTCAAATTTTTCGGGCTCAAATGGTTAGGTGCTTCCCTCAGTTAGAGCATTACATCTGCGTTGTATATAATTTTTGATGGTTTTTATTCTTCGTTTCGATTCTTCAGTTTAGCACTGCTGGTTCTTGAATATTGCGCTTCAATTTTAATGCCATTATGAATGGAAAAAACAGACTTCAGCTGGAGGCCGAATAAGAACAAAAAAAAACAAAACAAAACAAATACTTACTCATTATTTATTTCAATGTTAAAATTGTTGTCCATTTATAATAATAAAATGCACTGAAATGCTCAAACACACCGAATGACATCATTGTCATCGATCAGATGAAAATTAATTTTCCATTTTTCAGTTTGAAAAATGTCTTTAAATTGTTTGTTTTTTTTTCTTATGGGCATATAAATAGATACTGTGACGAATGAGAATGTGAAGAACTTTTTCGATACGCTGACATCATTTTTCAAATCGATTCCAAATTAATAAACGAACATTAAAATGTATTCATGCAAAGTATTGTATTATTGACAACATTTAACGCAGCATTATTCGAATTTTGAATCGGATATCGTGTGTTCTCGTATTTTATTTTTCATTTTTGGAATACCATAATCGCAATGATAGATTGAATCGAACATAATGGAAGAAAGCAAAAAAAAAGGGGGAAAAAAAAGAGAAAATACTTGAAAATGTAAGAAGATGTAAATTGGTTGGGTTTTTTGTTTTTCAATGTCTGTTCATATTGGCTCAACTCAAATGATGAAATCATCAGGTCCAGTGAAAATTTGTTTGATTGTTTCGATCACAAGAGCCCCATTCTAATGTCTAACGAATTATATGTGTATCAAACATTATTGAAATCTCTGTACACAGTAGTTGGAATTCTTTGTTTTTTTTTTTTTATATTCCATCAAAGTCGGTGGGCTATCAATGCGTGTTTCAAGTCATCGTAGTTGAGTGTTTTATTCTTTTTTTGTAAACATGTTAATGATGATGGCTAAGTGGTGACCAAATATACACAACGATCACTGTAATATAAGCGATGTAAACCAGTTTTGATTCTCTCATCCTTCCATCCTTGTTGTGGTTGTGTTTCACATTTTATTATCGTTTACAATGTTTTCTCTGTTGCGTTAAACTGAATATTGTGTTGTTTTTTTTTTCTTCCGATCCGCACGGTGGATTTGTATCGACATATTTTATTGGTACAATTTACAATTTACAATTTACGTTGTTGATGATTTAAGTTTATCAACTTTAACATGCTGCCTATGCAATTAAGTGACTTGGCGTTCTGGCCAAGATGAAACCACTTTTTAGTGGGTTAAGTTAAATCACACTTATCGTAAACGTATAATTTATTTGTTCATTTCTGTGTACTGTACAGCTGTACAGCTGTACATTGTACACTATGTATAATAATATGAGGAACGAAAATAGCGCATGAAACGTTAACCGTTATTCAAGCCATGTACCATGTACCATGTACCATGTAATGACCACAGTCATGCGTTATTCCGTTCCGTGGATTATTTGTTGTCTATTCAATTTTCTTGATCCTTATTTTTTGTGTATTTTTCTGTTTGGAAAACGTTCTTCCATTTTTAGAATGTTAATAAATTATGCTATACTTCCACTTACTTAATGTGAAATGTCAACATTTTTCGAATATGTGCTGCCGCTGTCGGTCAATTTTTGCATTATCATTATAGCCATAAGAACGGTATCCGTGTGACTGCAAAACATATTCGTAATTTTGACACAAACAAAATATGGAATTTTATCTTTTTGTTAGTTGTTGAGATTATTAAATGAATCAATCATGATTTACAATGGACAATGAACAACAAATACCTAAATTGCACGCTTATAAACGTTATTTCAAATGAATAACGAAAATGGACCAACAACGCAAAAATAAAAAAAAAAAGAACGAGAACACTGAACATACATGAATCAAAGTGTATGGAGAGAAAAAAAAATAATTGACGAATCGCATTGAAACACAGGTAATTATTATGTGTGGCAAAAGCAATAATTCAATGACGAAACCGTGGTAAATTTATTCGATTTGACATGAAATATGGAGTTTTTGTGGGATAAGAGAAACGCCAAAACAAAACAAGACAAGCGAATGAGCGAATATAGTAGGACATCTCAAAATAACCATAGATATCTAACAAGATGAATGTGCCAGGCAGTGAAAATTATTTTATCTTTGTTTCGTATACATAATACTTATTAGTTAGACACTTTTGCCTCAGTTTTGATCTGATTTCAGATGGTCTTAGCTTCTAGGCAAAATGCAAGAATCGATACTCATTTTTGTTTTCCTTTTTTCCCCCCCCTTCCCCCTTTT
>GL501467.1:207506-285734 GCA_000149185.1 Mayetiola destructor | reverse complement strand
CATTGGCCGTGAATGAACATCGATTTGCAAACAAATTGTTTGATGCAATGAGCAAACCAAAACTATCCAATCCAATGACACATGATAATGGTTTGCTATTTTGAGGGATTTATGATTGATTCAAAAGACATAATGATGACCATTTCTTCCTACGCATTTAGGACCTTTCATTGTGACATCTTTCGGAATTCGGTAGTAAAATGTCTTAGAAATAATGTATGAGTCTACATGCGCATAGTACATCGTTCTAAATTAATAATTCTCAATTCACTGCACTCGTTTATCTTTTCAGTTGCTCGATTCCTATTTTTTTTTCTTATTCTTCAAATGGAATATGAGAATATTACATGAAACACACAGAAAAAAAACAAATTTGTTAGTATCCGCTGTAAATGATTCGCAGTGGGCATTTTATTCGTCAAAATAATTCATGTTTAATGTCGGTCTCTCGCATAATAAGTCTTTTTTTTTTTTTGCTGGAATCCAGAGATAGAGTTTAGTAGTTTCTGAAGCAAAATATCAGCCCCAAAATGCGGCGATTCTTTCAAAACTATAGAATTTCTAAAACCATGATTCAGAACTATCTTATACAGTGATAATTTCAATTTGGGGCGCCCGGGTACGGAAAATCTCACTCAGACAAAATCATATGCACCAGACTGAAATTCAATAATCAAATGGGCACACAAAATACACAGCGACAAAAAGAAAAGAGAAAACAAAATAAAGAGAAAATAAAGAAATGAGAGGAAAAAACAAAAATTGAGGAGGAAGAAATGAGTTATTTGTATGCAGCTCAAGATTCGTTCAAGCACTTCTTGTTTAATCGATATGTATCGCATGTTGGGTTCGCTCTTGTTATGTTTCATATTATTTTGAGTCTCTAATTTCACGTTCTCATTATTTAAATGTACTCTTTGCAAATCGATGATAGCTATGCCATGATAACATGAGATCGTGCATGTTTTTTATTGCTTCAAATTGTCAACCTAAAACAGTTGCAATATTACAAACCAAAAGAGAGAAGACAAAAAAAAAACAAAACAAAACAAAACAAAAAACAAAACAAAAAACAAAAGAAATTCAAAGAAATCGAGTCTTTTGAAAGTTTGCCATCATTGTCATTGAAAAGCTTTGCATGCACACTGAACACTGAACAAATTCAATTCAATTTTTGGTGTCGTTTTCATTTGCATTTCTTTGCTATAATTTTAAATTCAAAACTAATGGCCGAATCGATATTAAATATTTACCAACATGTCTTCATATGATCCGAATGTATTTGAATTTAAATTGTTGTTTCCCGAATGGACATGGTTCTACTGTGTTCGGCAGAAATGTGGTAAGTTTTCGGAGCGGTGCATTTTTTTTTTTCAATTTTTTGCAATCGTTCAAAGTTTACTGCGCATCCAAAACATCAGTTACACAAATATATTGCAAACAGATCATCAGAAGGTTTGACAAGACAAATAAGTAATACGACACGCTGCTTCGAAAACGTACCGCAATTTTAACGAACGCAATAGAATCAGGTCCATTCGGGCTGTTTATATTTGTACTCAACACTCAACACATCAAAATTGAATTGAATTCAATGATGGTTTGAGCGTGCATTTTAGTGTTTTGTCGTTTATTTTTTTCTTCTCTTCATTTCGTTCAGTGTCGAAACTGAACACTGAACACTGAACACATATGCGAAAAGCATTTGTTCAGTCACTCGTTGCTTGTCGCTCGTCGCTCATCGAAACTCAAAATTAAATATTCCATGTTTTAACATCGTATGCGTATATTTGTCTAAATATAGTTGTGTGTTGGCAACTGGTTTTTGTTTTTTTTGTGATGCGTTTCGCTGTTGCCCAATATTTTAATATATGAGAAGTCTTTAGGACGGAAACCATTTAATCAAACAAAATAATTTTTTGGCTTTGGAAATTTTTATACCAGAACCTGAACGATTCAGAATGAGAATTGAAATTTTGCCTTTCGTATACGATGAATTTTTTGCTCGTCATTGAACAGCATGACATCAAACACAAACATCAAACTCTTACACGAATGCAATTTAAAGGCACATTTAATCGCAATAAATGCAATTTTATCTTTAACAATTGAATTCGAACATCTGATATTATCGACATGAGCATAAGCATACATTACCATTTGCTGAAAACGCCAGAATATAATATTTTCGGCCGAACTTATGTGGCTTGCAGCATAGAATGCCTGGTACACATGTGAAAATGGTGAAATTAAATTTAAAGATAGAAAAAAATGTTGCTTTTTATTCTCTTTTTCTTTCGTTTATTTTTCCAGATAAAAAAAAAAATACATAATAAAAATGATGCATAAAAACACGAAATAATATCAATGCATTTTCTAAACAACATACAATAATAATATGTAAAACCGAATTTATGATCAACAATAATAATATAATGTGAAAGAACGAAGAAAAAAAAAATAGCATGGCAATGCAGTTGCATTTGACTTTCGAATATAATAACAATTGAAAAAGAAATTTTCTCAACTTCAAAACCGAATCAAATTGAATTTTGTCCATTTAATACATTATTATATTGATAAGACCAAGAGAGCAAAAAAAAATGAAAAAAAAAAAAATGAAAAAATATTATTCAAGTTTTTCGGAACACAATAGATGATTTGGATCTATGTATAATGTATATGCAAATAATGTTCACTAATTGCGGCATCAGATTAATCTTTAAAGCACTCACTCAATACGATTAAAATTAATAGAGAGAATTGGTTAATTGTTTAGTCAAACACATTTTCTGATAAATGCAAAGTTTCATAAAGAAAATAGAAAAGCGAAAACGGAAAAGATGAATAAACAAATGGCGACTGAAGCCTGGCAACATGACCTATAGACTGAGGCCTAAGAATCTATTGTTCTGGCTGTTGTGTATTTCACCGTTTACTTTTCATGATATTTATGGATTTGTTTAGTTTTTTGTTTTTTTTTTAATTTTTGGTTTCCTCTCGCCGCTGCTAACTGTCGATTCTGATTGCAACATTTAAAATTTCAATTGAAGATGTAAAAGTTGTATTTTCTGTTAATCATAATTATATTAATAGCAATGCATTTTAAACGTTTGATGTACTGCCCGATGAACCGGTCACTGCACGACCTTTCAATGCTGTATCCGATGCATAGGTTAAAGTTGCAAATATACTGCAAATCTGTTGCATTTCAATGCGTTCGCGAACCGCAATGATGAAAAAAAAGAAACAAAAAAGATTAAACATTAAAAAATTTAGATGATACGTTGATGTCATGGATAAAGAAAAGAAAATTATATTTTATAAAGACAAAAACTGAATGCTACACAATTAATTTAAACCAAAGGTCAAAAACAAAGAGAAAAAGTGAACGAAAGACTTAAAATAATTATGATTTTGCAACGATAGCCGATAGTCGGCTTAAACACGACCATTTTTCATAATGCTGATGGGCTGACGGCCCGCATATATGTCGATAGCTATGTTATGAATGTGTAATGTTCAAATGTACATGTTTTTTTCTTTTTTTTTTTATTTCACATGGACACTGGACAAATTAACATATATATATATATATATATCGAAGCAAGCACCAGCAACAAACAACGGCATAAATCATGCTCGTTGATAATCATACTATATCAATTGTGCATCGGCCATAGCATGTATGCAACTAAACAGCACATTATTATTTATTATTCGAAATAGAAAACAATGGAAGGATTTGATGTACAATGAAAGTACGAGTATTTTAGAGATGCAGATAATAATACTATTGTTAGATAAAAGATAATGTATACATACCGTTGCAATCAAATTGCCGATGAATGGGCCCAGTTGAAAATGATTGAAAAAGCCATTCCAGCAAACTTGGAATATATCAATCGTTGCAACAATATAGCATATGGTCAATACGAGACATATCACCAATTCGATAGTCAACCATATCGATGACTGACGTAAGCTTGCTTTACAAATTAGAATTAGCAATAAAATGGCTGTTACCATAAATGCAAACGTTGCCAATCGTCCATATTGTGTACTGCCCGCAGTCAAAATTGTACATGCCAAAAGACCAATTGCTCCCAATGTCTATCGACGATCGAATGAATATTTCAATCCGATTATGTTGTCATCGTTTCATGATCAATGATGAAATCATTCAAGAATCAAAATACAAAATGAAAAAATAAAAAAAAATTAAAATGATGAACAAAATGAGGAAAAAAGAAGAAGCAATAACACATTTCAATGACACATTCGGTTCATTTGAATAAATTCCTTGAATTTCGGACATTAAAAACATTGAATTATTTAATATGGAATACGGAATGTGCGTTTGTGAGAATGTATTCAATGTGTGTGTGTGTGTTCATTCAACAGCAATCGATTCAGTCCTTATAACGTATAAACTTACCAGACAAGTGATTTTATATTTTCCAGCCAAAGTATTAACATACGATGAATCCCATTCAATTATTGAAGCCATATCGATTCTTATTTATTTGCGTATATTTGATTATCCGAAATGATTTGTCACCGTCTGTGAAATTAGAAGAAATTGAAAAAGAAAAAAAAAATTGAATCAATTGAATTATTATTGCGCACATAATTGATTTAATATTGAGAATTGAAGTCACTAAAATCAGAACATTATTCTAGTATTTCTGTAAATTGGTTTCAAATATTCGATGATACACTATAATAAAATGATGAAAGCGCACACACGCACACACACACAGACACACACACACATACACCACAGATGAATGATGAAGATGCAGAGGAGGAGATGAACTAAGTTGATTTACGTTCAAAAATACAAATGGAATGAGCAACGCCTAACGTAAAATGTCTACAATTCATCAAATCTCAACGAATATTTTCACATGTGATTTGATCATCGGCACGAATAGCTAAAAGCTATCATTTCGAAATTTTGAATCGAATTCTCTGTAAAACCAAGTAAACGAAACTGTTTTGAAAAAAAAAAATTAAAAAATATGAAATTTTTCTGGTGAAGGAAGGTGTTTGATGTGACTGCCTTTTCATCAATTTTCAACCATGAATATCTTGTTTTTGCCATTCAAAATTCAAATCGAACACTTTATACACAACACACATCGAACCACTTTCATTATAAAAATAATTATAAATAATAAAAAACAATATCGATCATTACAAAACCAGAAATTTACTTCACACTTTCTATTTATTAGCTTGGCACAATTCAAAATTGTGATAGTTTGATTCCGAAATTGTTGAATCAAATCACTGGATTCTGTAGATGCGTTCAAAGTATTTTAATAGTTTGTTCGTCTTCTAAAACGTCTACTCACATATTTGATTGTCGTTGGCTGTTCGTAAACTGTTTACTACTAAATTGAATTTCGTTTTTTTGCTACTCAAAATTTTTCGTTTCTTATTATTCACATAAGCATGGGATCGTATTGTGAGTCGATTTACAGGTATGCGTTGTCATTTTGGTTGATGTTTTTGTTTTGAAAAATTATCTCTATTCGTTACGCGCCAACCATTCAATATGACTGCGTCTCATTTACTCTCTCGATCTCTCTCTCTCTCTTTCTCTTTCTCTCTATATCTCCATCGAGTTATTTAAAGCGTGGTAGTGTATTGTATTTGAGTTGTTGCCTTCACATAATCTTGACTCCGCCACAAATATCAACATCGAACAAATATGCATGAAAATCCGACAACGAAACGAAATGAATACAAAAAAAAAAATATAAATAAACGATAATGACATCATGCTGTTTGTCGTACATATATGCCGCCACATATAGCCACCCGATTCACAAGGAGATCAGAACAAAAAGCGAATAAAATACACATGGCCAAAAATCAAAATTACGTTCAAACGTAGTTTTTATGTTTTGCACAAAAACCGGCCATAATTCACATTACACAACTAATTCAATATAAATAATGACTTGAAGAACGGACATTTGCTATATACTATTATAATAATATATTTACAATCTAAACAACAACAAAATGATCGGAAACCATGACATACATCGAATGTACATCATTGTTCTTTTTGTCCATTTCATTTCAAAGTATGGCATTATTTGAATTGTCATTAAATTCCTGAATAATATTTTTGCTTAGCCCAAAATGTGTCAAGTAAAAGTTCATTTAAATTGGGCATTCTTTCATTTGGGAGCCTCAATTCAAATTACGAAAATGATCTAATGTTTCAAGTGTTTTATGGTTCAAGTTAGCTCCACATCCATACCAGTATTATTAATGCATAGTCAAGGAAACACGAGAGAAAAAAAAGAAAAAGAATACGCATATCGAATCTCATGATGAGATCATCAGTTCAGCGGATGTGTGTGTGTGTGTGTTCGTTTTACATTCGTCGCGAGCTATGATCACAGCGTGATAGAGAATACTACATTACCAATATTCGATTCACATGTTATATACGTTCATCATCGTTTCATTGTTATTTTATTCCATTCAACATATATTTATTCGATGTATTACCTCTGAGCTGATGTTGGATGAAATGGAGAAAAACAAATGTGTCGAATATTCGGCAAAAAAAAAAACATAATATGAAAATGCTTTGATATTTTCTACCAAAAAAAAAACAAAAAACAAAAAATTCGGAATGAACTACATATTTCAGTAATTTTATTGCATTGTGCATTTTATCGGTGGAAAATTTCCTGGTAAATTCGACAAGAACAAATAGCGTTGAACATATACTGCAAAACCATTTATTATCTTAGAAAATTTATACTCTAACTTATTGTCTAGCAAAAAAAAAAAATAAGAAGGAATTTGTACTTCAGTGCAATTTACAAGTAATAAAATAAAATTTAGCGAAAGTTCATCATAAGACACAAAATGAAATAAATGAAAGAAAATAGAAATTGAAAAATAAGTCTCCAACGATCTGTGTGCTCTTTTTTGTGTGTGTTCGTTTTTGATTCTTCAGTTCTGTGCCTAAATTCCCGCAATTGTGTGCTCGGTGCTTATATTTTGTTTTCGTTAATGTGCCACCATTGATGCAAATAATGATCGAGTTGTTGTTGTTTTTGTTGTTGTTTTTTTTTATTCGTTTTATGTTTGCACGGCAGGAGATTCTGCAGCAGCTTCCTCATCAACATATGGTTCTTCAACCTTAGCATCATCACTATTTAATGCCGTTAAACGTTGATCACGTGATTTTCGCCTGAATTCCCGCAATTTGAGTCCACCATCAATGATGTATGTTAAAACGGCCAAACAGCCAGCTATCTGCAAATTTCAAAATAAAACACGAATAATTAACGTAAAATTATAGTCTTGTTTTATTGATCACAAAGTCAAACACAAAAACCAAATTGGAAAACGAAAAAAAAACAAAAAAATGGACTCTACACTCTATGCCGTTAAATTTAGTTCGTTAAAATTCCAAACGATCGTTATGGTTGCATGATTTTTATTCTGAATAGTGCACACGGTGCACGCACCTTTTCGGCATCGACATTCAGTACTTGAACACATAAACTGATAAACAAACACACACACATACACACATACACACATACACACATGACTAACTGACTCGCCTATATCATCGTCAAATCGTTTTGAAATTTGTGAATTAATTTTTGGTGAAAGATATTTTATCGTTTGCCGAATTATTTTTGATGGAATAAATATTTGAGTGTTATATGTCACATGATCTAACTTCCGGAATGAAAAGTAACATTGAAAAAATCTAACGTTTTACATATTTAATGAGCCAAACGCAATTGTTAGATTTGGAATGTTCCCAAGTTTGGTAACGGTCATCGGTTAATTAGGATACCGGAAACAAGTATCATAGATTCTGGGATTGTATGCAGTATGCACCCCTAAACTGACCAAATCAATTTAAATATTCATTCAGACAAACGCAAATACATTAACATTCCATTAAATATTTTACGTGTTTGTGCATTGTGCGCGCGATATTTGAACAATAATAATAATAATAAAATATAAACAAACCGTTGCTGTTAGTTGTCGTGAACAACCATCTTCAATGTCATGATAGCAGCTCCTTGTTTCTATCATCATATGTACACATCCATAAATATATACAATTATCAATGCACACTGAATTAATAATTCATTGCGATTCCATTGCAATGAATCACGTAATCGGCTAGATAATACCGCTACAGCCAATGTTATTATTGAAAAACATGCACCCGCTATTGCAATCCCATAAATATTGATATAGGTGTTTGATGAATAATATGGATTTTCTGATTCACGTGCAAAAACAATCACCAAAATGTTCAAAATCTATGGAGACAAAAGAACGAAAGAAAAAACGAAATTATAGAAATAAAAAAGAAAATAAGATTTGGCGACGATCGTTTGTCATGCCAAAACGAAGTAAAATAAACATTCAACATTAAATTTGTCATATTAACACTTACCAATGCAACTATTCGAAGAATGGCTGGCAATGTTATCAACTGTTGATAATAATCAATTAGTTTAGTCATTTTGAAATTGAATGGACGAAAGAATGGAGGAATCTTTGAGGTAAATGCTTCAATTTGGTAACGGCACTCACACAATCAAATGAATGGTCCCTTTTTTTTTGTTGTTTTTTTTGTTAACTAGTGCCCGAAATCAGAATGAGATCAATTCAACTTTCTATATGATCAGATGCGCGTGTGCAATTCTTGAAAGCTGTTTTTTTTTTCTTTGCATGAATATGTCAACAACTGCACGCACTAACACTTTTTGTTGAAACAACAATCGTTAATAACAATGCCACAATTTGCGCTATTTTGCTGAGTGCTTGCTATTATTCTTTGTTCAATTGTGATTCTCCTATTTTTTTTTTCTGATTTCGTTATGATATTATTTCTGTCTTCAATATCGAACGCTTTTTGGTTCAATGTTTATTATTCATTCGAATCATATCAAATGGAATTGTTATCCTTGGTAATTCATTTCAGCTCGAGAACAACTATATGAATTGCATACAATTTGCACAGAATTCAAATACAGAATGAAAAAAATTATAACGACAAAAAGGTTAACCTTAAAAATCGTATTTAAACGTGAACAAAATACGCACAGCCCGAATACAACGCTCTAAATTGAACGACAAATGACGACGAATACAGACAAACAGCAATCCAACGAATTGAAATGCTACGCAACTATGAGCAACTAATTCACCATTTATTATATATATTCTATCTTTCTATTGATCAGGGAGACCAAACTGGTACGACCATTTGATTCTAAACACGATTCAATACTATCCACAGTTCTTTGCTCAAACTAAGCGATATTCCATGAAGCGCAAATGGGAATATTTATTCTATTCTATTTTATTTTATTTTTTTTTTCATTTGAGAATGGTTTTTCTTTTTGTTACTGTTACTGTTATTGTTGTTGTGGTTGTTGTTGCTGCTGCTGTTGTTGATCAACTACTGTAGGTCAATTCTCAATGTGTATAGATTTGTTTATTTCTTCGATTTTTCCCGAAACGAACATTTATTTTTTTCAGCTTTGGCTTCATGCATGTGGAACACTGTCAAATTTTCAAACGACAGAGACAACAAATAACAATGGAAACAACTACAAATGTACGGCCAAAAATAACCACAACATTAGAATAAAAACTCTGACTAGTGAATGATAGAATGAAATGGAAAAGAAAAATTGAATTCTAACCAACTGACTGAGAATGTGAAATTGATGGCAATCGGATTAAAAAAAAAAGAAAAAAAAAATTCTATGTTTCACCGGTTAAATACAGTGAAATCTCGATCAACGAACATTCCAAACAATTGCTCACCACAAATGATCGACGAAACAATAAGAAAGAACCACATCGCTGTATTACATATTACATTCGTGAGATAAATTTCCATATGGACATGAAAAGCAATTCCAAGCTTTGCGATTATTGACTTTCAAAGGGTCTACGGTGTGCGTGCATTGTTTCATTAAAATCAAAACGAACAAAAAATTTTCCAAAGTGGAAAAAAAGAGAAGTACAAAAAAAAAATTAGAAGTGATTGAATGCGAGCGCCGTGATGCATGAACACACACACACACAGAGGCATAGTGATTTTAGTTCTCTCCCTCTTCTTCTTCTTCTTCTTATTTTCCAGCGTTTATTCGTTTGGTTTTGAGTTTATATTTCGCTTTCCGTAATGATTAATCAAAATCTGTTTCACTTATTCATGAAGCTTTAAGTGCTTACAAACAAACAAACAATTGCACACTGTGTACAAGTGAACATAACGATGGTTTAGATGCCCCGATATAAGCACATCCAAAAATGACCAAAACAAAAATAATAAATGGATATTGAATATGCTGGGCAGTGGTCGTTAATCGAAAAATTCAAAATGTAAATGGTATAAACACTACACATGCAATGACCATCACCACTAATCACCAACATATCTGAATTTTGAAATGAATTCTCAAATCAGTTGGTTCCATTATGTAATTTGAAATGAATTATTTTCATTGTGATCGACGCCGAAAATACTCAGGCGGACTTTGAGATTCTAATGCATTTCGAAAAGAAGGGAAAAAAAACTTAAGAACATGATGAAGAAGAAAAAACGACCAAATTTTTTCTTGTTTTTTTTTTCGTCTTTGTCTGCATTTGAAACTTTGATTGAAAGATTGAAGAACTTTAACTAAATTGCTGAGAAGTCGGCCTATGCATACATAGAATATAGCTCACAGCTCAATTTTCGTAATGCATTTTAGTTCGTGTGAAAGCAAGAGCCTGACAATGAGTGATGAAACAGAAAAATAAACGATGATTTGAACATTTCAAAAACATTATAATAAAGAAGAATGAAGACTAACCATTTTTTTTCTTTCTTTTTTCTTTTTCTTTTTACTTTTATCGAATCGAACGCTTTCTGGTTTCGGATTGTATTCGCCCTTTTTTCTCATTACCCATCGTGATGTTTCTTTAGGTCGATTCTTTCTTTATTTGGTTTTTTTTTTGTATTCGTTTGCTCTTATTTTGCTTTAACATTCAATATTAATTTTCTCAACTATTGATCTACACTTTAATTGACTATTGAAACTCAAGTAATTGCATAGCAGTTTGTATTCATTTGTGATTCTACCTCTTTGTATATTGTATACATACTCTCAAAATATGAGAGAGAATAAACATATACACGAACACACGCACACTAAACACTCTGACACAATTTATAATGATCAACCTTTCTTTGGATCGCTTAAGTATCATAAATATCAAGTGCAATGACTGTTTCAATTCTTTGTCTTTTGAGTTCTTTTAGTTTTTCAAACGTTTCGATTTTTATTGCTTAACATCGATCATTCAACCGTTTCGGTAAGAACTGTTTCGGTCATTGACGAATAGCACTGGAAAAAAAAGTCTGAAATTTTTCAAGATAAATGTAAATGTAATGGACACCAAGTATCCCGTTTCACTTGAATTATAGTTAAATGTTGATAGACTGCGTTGATAACATACTAAAAGTCACACACACACACAAAAAGAAATGTGTCATAATTATATGAACGAATAACAGTCTCATTGGATTGAATTCAATTCGCAAGAATTCATTTGATCTTATTAGAATTCAGATATTAAATTGAATGAATAACAAAAGTCGTACGATTTTTATTGGATCTTTGTTGAATAGAAAAAAAGCCTGGTCATTAGTCAAAGATTTAGATTTCATTGGATTGCCACATTCTTGAATGTTGTCTTGAATATTCACTATGAATGTGTTAATTTATTTAGTTTTCTTTTTTCTCTTTTTCTCTCTCTCTCTCTATTGAAATAGTTCATGGGTCTTGACATGACTATGTGCAATGTGCATTTAAATTATATCAATAAATCATAAATTGAATGATGCTCTTGATGTGCATGAACTAAATAATGAAATTATGAATTTTTTTTGTTCATCCATTGGAAATTGTCATGCATTTGATTGAATTCAACCGATTCATCATTCACGTGACCAATTTATCAATTTGATTTTATAATTTGTATTAGGTAATATATTGCAGTGAGCACGGAACAATCATCAATGAAAGTTCATCATCAATTTCAATATTCGACTGAAAGGCTATTCAGGCACAAATTAATTGATAAAATTCTTTTTGAATCTTTTTCGAAATGATTGAATATTGAAATTATTCTTATTGGAATTTCATACGAATGAGCAATAAATTGTATTTGTATTGGATTTGCCCAGATTGGCCCGGTTTGATTTAGCTCATTAGTTTGTTATTGCTTTATTTTGAAAATCGTTCCATTCCCGATTCATGGATCATCAAATCATTTGAAATTGTTTTATTTATGACAAACAATCTGATTGTCGCATCATTACATTTAGCTTCGGATGTATTTGATATGAAAATGGTTTTCATAGATAAAATGCTGTCCCAAATTGTGCACTAACACTATGCATTGACTACGAAATATTGTTTTTGATTATTATTTTTGTATTTTTTTTCTCGGACTAATGAAATGAAAACCGGCACAAAGATCAAATTCAGCTCAATCATACATATTCACAACCGACCGATATGCTGCTGCTGCTACATTCAATAGCGATGGCATTAATGCAAAAAAAAGAAAAAGAAAAGAAAAATAGGGTCATGCATGAAAGGGTAGATATGGCAAACAGCTCGTTTTCTATTTCATTTCATGTTTAACGCTCTTTATTCGGCAGTAATCATAAAAGTGAACAAACTACAGGAAAAGAAAGCCTTTCGATTTTCTGATGGATAATAACTTAGTGAATAGGTTCCATTGGATATATTGGATGACTGATATACAAGGATCGAAATGTTATCGAATCCATAAAATCCATATTTATGTATATCAAATGATATCAATGGCTATAATATATAAAAAAAGAAAAAAATAAATAAATCAAGAAAGAACATTTCATATGTGAAATGGCCAGCATTGGTCGAGAGGTAACGTGATGAGACATAGTGGTTATAGCTGAACACAAACACAAAATAATAGAATAGACGAGTATTCGTCCGTAACGACCTTAACAAAATGATAAGAGAAGATGTTTTCATTTAGAAATGAAATGCAGTTAAATGAACGGTAGCGGCATCATGGGCGATATGATATACAATATGTATATACGGATGTGGTGTTTGATGTTCGCTTGAAAAGAAATTGTAATTTCTTTATACGCTTTTAGTGAATGTGACATTCGAAATATAAAAGCAAATGATGGTTATGACTGGCGTCCATGATTCACATAACAAAGATTGATAGAATTGCCAGCTATCAATATATATATGTTTATTTTGCTCATGTTTTTCATTTCAGAATTCTTCTTTCTTTCCTTCCTTCCGTACTTCCTGTAATACACACCGGAACTGGCCATTTATTGACATTATAAAAATGATTGAATTGAAGATTGAATGTTTCATTCGTATCTAACAGCATTATTTTAATCTCGAAATGACTGCTGTGTAGCGAAAAAATTCATTAAAATTCACTATTTTATGTTCAAAAGGTTTTTTTTTTTTTGGAATTTTCATTAATTTTCGTAATTCACTTAGTTGAATCGAAAGATCAACCAATTTTTTAATTTCGACCAAAGTTGCCATTCAAACCGTTAGATCATAGAAAATTAATCTGTCAAACTTGAAATGAAAGTGTGAACTTCAATTGTTCAATGTCGTCATTCGATTTCTAGTCCCCCTTTTATTTTTAGGTTCAATACAGTCAATACCATGATCGAACCTCACCGAAATGGCTAACTAAATAAAATCCAACAGATTCACCAATGCAGTCATTCTCATATTTCAATATAACACGGTATAGAACATTGGCCAATTGGTTTTTCAATCGCAGAACATTTTCTCGTGAAAATGGACATAATCCATTCATTGTTCTTTTTTCTGGTTCAATTTCTATAGAATGATTGAATTGAAAATGAGCATTATGTAATACAAATTTATATCAATGATTGTGCTGGCATTGTTTGTTCACTATACCGACACACATCCCAGCTCTTTAATGGCAATAATGAGAAAACCAATGTTTCGAATGATTTTATTTAAATAATAGTTTATCAGTAACAATGTCCATGTCCGAGGTGTTGCCATTTGAATCCAGTATATACGCAACATATACATATAATGTACAATGTACAATGTACAATATACATTTGTGTACGGTTATAGAGAGGTATATATCCATTCAATGCACTTAAAGCTTACAATGAGAACCACATTCAGCGAACGTACATCCAGAATAATTTGAATGCAAAAAAGGTTTTCCGTTTTGAAAGATAAAAACGAAAATGTATGACACACTCTCTATTGTTAGACCTAAATGTATGATGCACACTCGCTTACTCGTTCACTCATACACAATGTTTGATGTAACGAATTGTTGAGATTGTGCAATTAAACCAAAACTAGACTGTGCTTTTATTTATGCATAGTGTTTACCGTCACATTTATCGCCACTCATTGTTCAACAATGAAATGTTCAATGTTCGATGTTCAAGCTCTTCCCCTATGCTCTCTTTCTTCTGTTGTCTTGTTTCTGTTTATCTTTTGATTTTTTTTCTTTTCTTTCGTAACATGAATGATAATGTATTTTAAGTATTGTTGAATAGAATTTCAGCCGACCAGAAGCAAAAAAAAACCTATCAATAAAATAAGGAATCTAATGACGTTATAAATTACTCTCTCAAAATGTTCGCATTTATTGATGTTTGTATTTTGTGTGTTTAACGTTCACAATAAAACGACCATGTGACCATTTGAACGAAATAAATATATCCAATATCCAGTGATGTGAGTGTTTGCCATATTAAAACATTTGTTTTTGGCATCAGTTTTTCGGTTTCACCATAAGCTAAACCATTTTACTGTTTGAATCAATTTAATCAAATACATTTAGATACTGGACAATCCGGTTGGACAATCCTGATGCATTGCTATGGAAAAACTGGAAAATGTTCGATGATGATGTTTACATTCAAAATCCCCCACCCATTGACCATTAAGCATTCAGTTAATTATTGATATTTTACAGTTTGTCAGTTTGTGAATGTGTCGTAAAGTGTATCCATCAATCTTATGTTTTGTTTAATTTGGAATTTGATCCAAAGCATCACAATCTTAACAAACAACAAATAGGGATATTCAAGGGAATGATTCCATCCAGACCGTCTTTCAACATTTAATATTATTATAGAAGATAAAAAATTAAAGAGTGAAAATTCTTCTGTTCCGAATTGGTTCGGATTGTTCAAATAATTTTAATTTCTCCACGTGACAAAACCTTTCATAATAAAATCGAAGATAAATGCTAGACTATTCTTCAGAATGCCAGGCCATTAAATTCAAAACGGAAAACAGGAAAATGTCAACTGTTGACGTAATTTACATAAAAATAGTAATTTGTCACAAGGATGGTTCTTTTTGTGTGAAGCACCCTAAACACAATGTTGAACGTGTTTGTTCATCTTTTTTGAATCAGAAAATTTGCTTCAAGACGTTTTCTTTGTTCGTTGATTTGTTTTCATTTTTTTTCTCTTTCTTTTTTAAATTTGAGATTTAATGTTGTATCGGCTTTATTTGGTTTCACTTTTGCCATAGTGTCTTGAAGAAGACTTCTAAACGCTTTATGCACAAATGCATTTAGTGAATGAACAATGAACACAGCCCAATTGCATTCCATGTACGCTTCAAGCGTTATTCATAATTTTTTTTGAATTTTCGTGGATCATAAAGATTCATTCAGAATTCATCAAATTCAAATTTAATAAATTCAATAATTTCACTATATTCTATTGGCGTTTTTTACTGCTCCAATGAACCAGGCAAAACAAAAAAAAAACTTTACCATAAATATTTAGTTTGTATTTTGTTGCAATTTCGGTCTCGAATTTGTTTTTCCAAAATGTAAATAAGCTGCTATCGATTGAAGTATATTCTGGTTTCGAATTACCTTTTAAAATACGATGTAGATGGTTCAGTGTTATTTTCTTTGTTGAACGACTGCATTTGAATGGCAGAAAGAGGAATTTTCGTTCTATTCTTCGTGGCAAATCATAATAGAAATGGAATTCCCCCTTTTCCAAAATCTAATGAGATTCGTTTCTAGGGCTACTGGCGTAGCAATAATATCCGTCCGACGGTATTCAGCGTTATTCATTAACGTGAAATTCAAAACAAAAATCAAATTTGAATGAATTCTGGTTTGAAACCCTTCGGTTAGTTCGCCGTTTGTGAAATTATTCAAATACACAATATTATTCAAAAAAATCTCACTATTGTTGAACATAAACCGTTTCGATTGCGATTACGTTAGTTTAAATAGAGTTCGTGATCATTGTTTTTTTTTTTTTTACCAGAATGATTTTTTTTTTCTTTTTCTACCCGTGTTTTTAGTCATCTTCTATATATAGAAGATCGTTTCTGGTAATTGGAGCTTGCTTTATATAAATTACCCGTATACACATATACGTATGTATAAAAATGTATTGTTTATTTGAGTGATGTACTTTTCTATGTACAATGTACAATGTACAATGTACAATATGGTAATGTGAACGAAAATTCCAAATTCCATGTGATTTTATATGATTTTTCAGCTCGAGGCCCCAAAATCTACTCTAAAAACACATTTCATTAATTTAATTATTCATGAATGTGATGCGTAGTATTCTTGTGTGTTTTTCGTGTCTGGTGTATTCTTTGGTAAAAAGTATCCGGTAACCATGAACAGGGAACAATGAACATCGAAATTACTGAAGTATTTTTTATATAGAAAGGATCTCGGCTCAAACGGCTATTTTGTTTTGATACCAATTATAAACTTGAATGTTCAATGAAAAATCATTAATGAAAATTATTTCGAAAATTTGCTAATAAACACAGGGGTGCTCCGAACTCTATCTATCTCTCTCTCTCTCTCTATCTCTCTCTCTCTCTTAGTTGTGAAGTTTTGCTGACATCATTCATGGAATGCCAGGCAAATCCTAACAAATTTCACGATAATATTCACATTATACTTATAACAAGAATTTTTAGCTGCGGGCGCTCCATCCTCATTATTAAACTGAGTTTGCAAAGTTACTACATTTGGATCAGCATTATTCGGAAATTTAAATCAATAGTCTCTGGAATGATGCTGAGAATAAAGTTTACGATTGTATTACGATGTCATTTTCATCATTATTATATTATTATGCAATCGTAAAAAGATTTATTACCGGTGCGTACACAACTATCACCATTAGGATGTTTCATTTTGATTTTTTCTTCATTAAATGGCGAAAAACGTTACCGATTCCAAAGAATTACAGTATTATGATCTCTTTTAGAGTTTTTTTAGTGTACACGTTCGGAATGTTGAATAAATTCAAGTATTTATACCATGCCAGCTAACTGAGCACAAATGAAATCATTGATTATTATTGGATGAAACGACAGGTAAATCTGTGTCTGCAATTTCATTCAACGATGATTAATTATTTTCATGGATTATTATTATATCCTGTCAAATCGATTTGTTATGATTAACTTGGATGAATTTTCATTTTGTTTTGGCATTCGAAATTATTTTAATTCAATTTTCAACATAAAATTTATTTATTCATTGAGCAATTGCATCTTGTTTCGTTTTTGTTTTTAAGATAGCAACAAAACAATCAAAACCATTTGTATTACATTTAAATGCATTGATTGAATTTCTTCTCATTCTAATTTTTTTTTTTTTGGTTGGACTTTTGTTGCATTTTTCACTGTCTGTTTGCTCTATGTTTATCTAATTTGATCGCATGACAATTCGCAATGTTGATAAATGGAATGCATTGCATTGTCGGAAACGATGTGCAACGTTTTGTATGATATTTCATTTTTTGGTTTGGTCATTGGACAAATGATGGCAAAATTAAGAGAAAAAGTTTTCTTCTCATGAGACAATTCATTCGTTTTGGAGACCTGGTTTTTTTCACTTATTTTACCGGAGCATTGAAGTTTTTGAGTCAATTGATGATGCAATTGTCGCAAAACCAAATTAAATTTAAAATTTATTGTTTCCCTATCCTTTATTTGGGTCCATTGTGCCTCGCATGTGTGTCTGCCATCCAAGTGGAGCAATTTCTATTGATTGTTGTGTGAGTGCGGATAAACTAGACAATTGAATTCAAACAATAACTTCATCGAAATGATGGCACCACCGAAATTGAGCACGTAACCGATACACTAAAGATTTCTCAGGGCGAACCATTTAGTCACGAACTAGGACTCATCTTTTATTGAAAAATAAAAGAAAAATTAAAAATAAAAAAAATAGAATTACGTTTTCAACATTTAGAAATGAATACAATGTGAATGGTAAATGAAGATTGAACAAGAGCAAAGAATTCGAAGGGCTAACTTACGATTAGCTTTTGTTTAATTTTTATAACAAAGAATTGCCATTCATTGTGCAAATAAAACTGGATCAGTTGAATTACGGTATGTGTGATGATTGCGTGAATGGAATTCGCTGCGAAAAGAAATACTACGAATCAAACAAAAAAAAAATAAAAAAAAGAAGAAGAAAACAAAGAAAAAAATACGTAATAATGCCAAGGAACTATAAAACGGGTGCGATTGAACTGTGAAAAATAAAGTTAAAATAAACGGCTATAACATTCTGTTTGGTGACATAACGGTTAAAACCGGTACGCAATTCAAAGAACAAAATTAACCATAAATTTTTTTTTTTTTTTTAAACGCAATGTCACAATCCATTTGTGCACAAACTGCAATGCTGTGACACCGAAAGCCGAAATGCAAACACAAAAACTGAATAATAGAGTAACGGTATCTATTTGGGTTGTTCCATTATGGCAATTTCGACTTTTTGTATTCAGTTTACAGCTACTGCGTATTGGCATTTAGTGTTTTTTTTTTTCGGATGTTATTGTTTTTTTCTTCCGTTTTTCATTTTCGTCGCGATTGCTTTATTGTTCATCTTCAGCTTTCAGTTCTCATTTATGACATAAACGCCCTGTTTTTATCCGTGTTGATGAAATACTGGAAAATGCGAGAGAGAGAGAAAAAAAAAAGACAGCGTCAACCATCACAACATTACAATCATATGGACAGAAGACATATGCGATGTATGTTGCACAGCAGGCCATTATTTAGTCAATAAATGACAAGGCCAAATGGACCATATGCAGAATAACATAGCATCAACTACCACGAAATGCATCATGCACAGCACACAACAATCAGTATAGAACTCAAAAAAGGACTCAAAACGAAACGATACATAATTTTCATTGTGAAATGAAAATAAAAGTGATAAATGTGAACAACTGCAACAACAAATTCATGTTCATCTAGCGAATAAATTTGGTATAGAGAATATGAAAAGAAATCATTTTTGTAATTAACCCTTTTTTTTTGTTAGGGTAAATCTATGAGGAATTCCATTCGGTATTTGGTCCAAGCCATTTGAAGAGCTAGCGTATTAGGTTATGCAGCAGAGACATTTGTGTCGATGTTTCATTTTGAATTCATTCAGATCATAATTATATTTCACAAGACTACGAATTATGATGTATGCATGGTATGAACGTAAACGTTGAACACTTGAAAATGTTAAAAGAACGAACCATCACAACCGAATGCCATTGTTCAATAAAATGAATAGAGAACAATAGAGTGATGTGTTTGCTCGATTTGATTATCCGTAGCCTGGGTAAAGACTATTTTATTCATAACATATGTATTACGTCATTTCTTCTTTTACACTATTTTGGTATATTGTCACTGTACCATGTTGCCTTCATGGCATATCAAAATACTGAAGCAGCAATATAATGAATGAAAAATTGGAAAATCGACGCAGTGGATGCTTTCAAATGAGCGTTCGTTCGTTCATTGAAAATTTTCTGTTTCTTCTGTTGCTGTGTGATACTTGAATTATTATTGCTGTTGGAATGCTGTTGAATTTATATTGAAATTGAATTTTCGATTGTGCAACAATGCAATGGGAAAATATTATCGTTATTCTAGCGAAAATAAATTCATCCACATGCAAATCGTGGTAACTTGTAAGACAAATTTATTATCGTTAATATCACCAGCTGATCGGTTAGTATTTCGTTTCGGAATTGAGTTTCCGCTATTGAGAGAATAAATTCATTTTAGATGCAAAAGAAAATAGCAATGACAACATTACGACCAAATCGAATCGCTATGACAATTGACGGCTGACGACGCCACAAATGGGTGATTGGATGATTCAGTTATTTATCAACGAATTCATAAAATGTGCATAACAGTTTATTTAGTTATTATTTAATTATAGTTGTCACTGTCACTGTCACTGTCGGCTTTCGATGAATGTGTCAACGGTGCTTCAAAGAATGAACATCGTGCACCCGGATATTGCAAGCGACAGCATGACATCGGTTAACAGACTAGAGTGAATAATCAGACATTCTCACTTTCTACAATGATAATAATTCTAATCGAAAGAATTTCGATATCCATTCATAATGGCATTAAATATAATAAATAAAACTCCATGAATTATGATCAGTTGCCGATAAATAAATAATTAATTATCGTTCGGGCGTAATGAAAGCTGACTGAGCACACAAATGTGTTTTTTTTATCTTCTTAAGTCTTTGAATCGCATTCGTAATGCCCATTGAAACGACAGACGTATATATATATAAAAAAATTGATCGGAGCTATCAGTGGCTCAGAAGTTTATGTGAACTCTCAATAACAGCCAACCACCAAACAAATGAAAAATTCAAAAACAAACGGCAACAGCGAAATAGCACGAAAATCGTAAATTAAATTGGAAACACAAGGAACAGAAGAGGAAAAACAGATCGTGAAAATCTATCATGTTTAGAATATGACAATAGATTTCATTGTCTTTTGAGCATGGTGAATGGCCGTTGTTGATGAATAAAATTGAAAAATTTACTGGGGAATAATATCAAAGAATGCGTTCGTAATGGCAATAGAACATCAAACATCAACAATGATGTTGATATCACAAAAGACCTTCAACCCCGATGAAATTTACGCATTCAAAATGCACAGCAGGAGTAATAGAGTACGCATAGCGTGCGTGTGTATGAAAAAGAGAGAGAGAGAGAGAGAAAAAGAGAGAAAAGAGGGAATTAGAGATCGAGTATTAAATGTTGAACGCAATGGTTGTCAGAATCAAAAGCGTTGAAAATGCACACAAAAGATATGGACGAGCAACAACAGCCGACAAGGAAAATTTAATGAAAAATAGCTGCAAAATCATAATAATAATAACAAATGATATGCAGTGAATGAGATTCAAGCCATTAAACTATGGAAAGGCATTTAATCTGGGAATTTGGAGTTTGGATTCAATGGAACCGTGGTCGTGTTCGTCGGTCCCGTAATTTTTTTTTATTTTATTTTTTTTTCAGGATTGTTTACATCAATTCAGGCAAATAATAATAATGATCAGCGAACGTATCGTCACACGGTTATTGATTTTAAACAGAAAATGAAACGTACGGGAATGCATTGAAAAATGCATTGTTCAAATAGTCGGAATTTCGGTCGGGACACATATACATTGATAATCATTATCAAAAAAAAAAAAAAGAAGAAAAAAAAGAAGTAATTTAAAAAAAATCTTTATAAAAACTGGAGCGAACAAAAAGAAGAATACATTCTAGTTTTTATTTTATGATTTTATGATTCATACTATTGTTTCATGTTTGAATTCAGCATTCAGCGCAATCGATTCCAAACAGCAGAAGTTCTATTGATGATATTTGTTACGCAACGGATGCCAAATAACAAAACCGATAGACTGTTGCCAAAAAAAAAAAAAAAAAAATTCTGAAAAAAAAACAAAAGAATAAGAAGAAATCGTAGAGAATGTTTATGGTGAGTGTGTGTTGAATGGCACAAAATGCACTTTGGTTTTGAGTGAGAATCAATTATTATATGGCTTCCCTTTGATTCCATGAAAAATGCAAACAATGAGGAATACGATAGAAAAGTTTTATATTCATATTCAAAATTCAAAATAACAAGGAAATGAATTGAAAAGGCCAAAAAACTAAGATGATAAAACTGATAGTTATACAGAATACAGAACATATGTTGCCCATTGCTCAATGGCAACGATACATCAATATCAACGAATATTTATTGTTTCGTCAATTTGAATTGTTTAGAAAAGCAATAAAATTGTTTGAATTATGATTGCTTCATTTCCACACCATTTGAAACGTTCGTATTCGATGGTTTCGTCAACGGCATATGCCGTAATTGTTTTTTCTTTTGTCACAAACGTTCGGAATATTCAAAATAATTCACACGTTTTAGGTACAGTTGTGGTTCTTGTTGAGGTTCGAACCATCACAGAATTGATATCGAATCAAAAATTTCAACGAAAATCGTAATTTGATCGACTCAAACAGTCGACTCAGAAAAATTACGGAATTTATAAATGCGAAACATACCCAAAGCTTTGCAAATTCCCTGAAAGATATGGAAAATTTCAGTGAAACGAATTATTATTATTGTATTTGGATATTTTGTTCATTATTATTATAAAAAAAAATCGCTACAAACCAATGTTCCAGTGGCTTGCTCCTTTTTATATTTGGCAAAATAACGCACAAAGGTTTTGATTGATTGGATAATGAAAATTATTATAAGACGGACTATGACTCGACACTGAATATTATATTGAGATTTCAAATACCAATTTATTCACGGTTCTTCAAAGTTAAAATTGATATTCGGAATTCATTGCGAGTAGCAGCAAAAGTGATGAAAGTGGCTCCAAAATTCTATTCTGCCAAATATTAATTGGTATCATGTTAGTTCGGAGAAACCAACCACAGGCCTTCAAAATTGATCAACACGATTTGTTTGGCTATACGATAGAAAAGATAGAAAACTTACGAACAATTCTTCCTTTTTTCGTTTTTATCTCGAATGAAATTGGTTGAAGGTTGAACGCAAACATTTTGTTAAAATTCCGTTTTTTCGTTCTCCTTCAGTTTTATCTACAGAAAATATCGTCGGATATTTTTAGCACAAAATATATATCGAATGTTTTGTAAGTGCCCTCGTTACACCCACCATATCAATGCAAATAGCATTGTTAATAAACTTTGAAAAGTGCTGCTGTCACAGTTGCCTGTGTTGTGCTGTTAAAGTCAACTTTTCCACACCGAGTGTACGTGCCTAAATGGTAATCATCAAGGAGGAGAAGGGAATGCCTAAACATTGTTGTGTAAAATGCGTAAACGATATCCTTCGCACCAAAGTTCAATGTTCAATGTTCAATGGGTCCTTTTAAATGTGATTTGTGTTTACAGAAACGTTATTATTAATCGGTTCGTTGTGAATGATAAAAGCAATATACATTTTATATTTAATAGGTAGGTATAGATTATACATTATACGATGTTCACGGTCCACTTGATTGAATGTGTGCTAAATGCGAACATAAATGAAAATGTTGATGGCAAAAAGAAATCAAGTCGATTACGAATATTTGCGTACACAACGCTTGAAAAATAAACATTGAATAAGGCCCATCCATATGCGAACTGAAAATAAAATGAAGAACATAAAGTACTCCAACTTGAAACCAGTGAAAAATAAATCGTCAAACGATAAACATCACTTGTCATTTGCAAATAAATTCCATTCAATTTCAGTTGCTCAAACACAAACATCGTATATCATACAACATTTCGAAAACTACAAAAAAGAGAATGCTTTGGTCCAAAAAGTTTTCCATAGTGCTGACGCTTAAAATTCCTTCTTCCGTATGAAATGAGAATTAGGTTAACAGTGTTCAATCGGCCATGTTTATTTTTCCATCAAACATCGCTATTGTTACAAACATTGAACAACATAAATCCATTTCGGTTGCTCGCTATGGAATTAACGAAAGCATTTGATTCGACAATCGTCAATTGAACATCAATTTTGAATGAAAATTTTTCAGGAACTATTCATTTTTCTGTACTCGCTTTTTTACAAACACTTTGACCCATATCGTATCGCATTCGATACGAATTCAATTGATAAAAAAAAAGGCAAAAAGAATATCGAATAATGAAAATTGGCGCAAAGGCGCTCATTCATTGAATTATTTTTAAACAGGAGAAAAGTATCGGCTATCGACAAATATTTTCAACAAGCTTCAAAATCGTTTCGCATTTTATTTGTCCCAAATGGGATTGATGACCAAGGCTTGGAAAGTATGATTTGAGTTCGCGTACTTGATCTTTTCTTTGCTGTATGTAGCTCCTCTCAATTTGAAGGATATATGATTGGCTACATACAGCCAAAAGAAGTTCAAGTACAGTACATGTGAAGTGATTTTCCAAGCCTTGTTGGTGACTAAGCTACGCGCCATATCATAACAAATGATGGAACTAGATGTTCTTTATCCACTGGTAACAGTTATGGGTCAATATGGGTCGATTTCGTAGTAGCGTGCATTTTTCACTTAAGATTTAAATAAGTATATGGCTCAATTCGATTCTAAATTTCATTAGTACAGCTTCACAACAATCATCTGACATTTTCTAATACAAAATTTAATGTTTCCAATTCGAACCGGAAATTGGCAATACCGAAATTAGAACACGTCAAGCGGAATGTTAATGAGTTGACAGAGGGTTTTTCTATTTATTTCATTTCGATTAAAACAGAGACACACAAATATATCAAAAATGACACTGTTTCATCTCAGCAATCGGTGATCATTGAAATCTCCCAAGTTTCTGGAAATGAGAAATGAAGCTTGAGCCGAAAAAAGATATTATCACAATTTCCATGCAAAATATAGAATATGTCAGACGCAAGTAATATTTTTCATGTTATTGGAGACAAGATATCGAGTATAATGCAATAAATTACAGAGGCCACAGATGATAATATCGTAAGTGAAACAACAAGTTTTGTAATTTATTTGAAATTGAATTCTATTTCATTTTATTTTTTATTCCTATCAGCGATCATCATTATTTTATTTTTCATTCCAATCAGGAAGAACCCAAAGACAATCGGCAAAGGAACCAGAATCTTGAAAATAATCATTTCGATGTTGACGGCTGCTCAGGTTTCCGTTCAAGATATGCACGCACAGTGAACAAAATTTTTAGATATTCGTAGTCTGTAGTCTGAGCACTATTGAATTGAATCAAATGAAGAGAAAAATATTTGGAAGAACAAACATCTAAATCTATTTAAACTCACGTTAATAAATTCGATGCGTGCAACTTTTCTTCTCTATGAAATTAAAATTCAAGAATATTAAAAATTCAGAGAGAACGAGAAAAAAGGGAAGCGTTTAGGTTTATATTTACATTTTTGACTGTTCGGATTTATCATAAAAAAAAGCAATATAATCCAAAAACATTCCATCATCTTTTAGTTTTCTCATTTTCTCTAAGTTTTCCGGTTTTGGTTGAAAATTATGAAAGCTTCGAATTTTTCAAATTACATAAAATAAATCATTAATAAAAAGGATCTTTTTCAATAATAAAATCATGAAAAAAATGAATACTCACGCTGTTCTGATTTTGTTGAATCTATCCGGGAAAATAAAAAAACAAAGATAAATTTATTCAAATAATACGACACTGAAACATTCAAAATTGTATAATTACTCATCATTGATAAACTTATCCAATGCTGCAGAAGCGTGTTTACCAATTTTTGCCTCTCTTTTCGTAGGGTTTGCTTTTAACCTGAAATCATTCCATATTAGCTCCATACTTATTCAAGATAAAGACGAACCCGGAACTTACTCTTCCTCAAAACTTTGCGCAATTGGCACCTTTACATCGTTGGGTATATTTTCCCAGCTTTCCACAGTTTTAGAATTGTAATGGTTGGACACTGCCGATTTTAAACAAAACTTTAATCTGTGGGATAAAAAAAGTTAAATATGGTTAAAAAAAAAATACTGAATATTCAACCCAACGTATTTCAATACTTACGCTTCTTCCAATTTTGCGATTGCTATTACTTCGCTATAAATTGAAAATTAAATTTTTTCATTAAATCCGAAGTTTGAGTTTCAATTATAATATTTTTTATTGTTACCTCATTGTTAAGTCTTTTGATGATTGCACCCATGTGACAGCCTAAACAAATTCATTTTGAAATAAATTTGATAGAAATTTTTAAATATTTTCTTGAAAAAAAAAAAAAACAAACTATTTAAAGCGAAACTTACAAATAACAGACAAAATATGATCAACCTATGAGAGTTTAACATTTTGCAACAATTTTTCACTTTATTATTTTAGAATTCAAGTTTTGAATGATTCCAAATGAAAATAAAGGCGATCTTTTATAGCGGTAACTTGGTACGTCAAAAAAATACCATTACAAGTCTTCATCACATTCCAATTGAATTATTCAAGAATATATTATTTTTGTCAAAACAGGAAACACGAAAAGCAAATTCATTGACAAAATAAACACTAGATAATAGATCGAGCCGCAAATAGATAATGTAAACACACGTTTTAGATGAAAAATATTATTTTTTCGCATCTCGATCAAAATGAAACGTCAATAATTATTGAAAATTGGCGCCACGCTTCCAGCATTGGAAGACAGGAGCTTGATATGTCGCCAAAATACCATAATGGTTTTTCATCCAATTCCAATTGAATTATTCGAGAATATATTATATTTGTCAAAACAGGAAACACGAAAAACAAATTCATTGACAAAACAAACACTGAATAATAGATCGAGCCGCAAATAGATAATGTAAACACACGTTTTAGAATAATATGAAAAATATTATTTTTTTCTCATCTCGATCAAAATAAGATGTCAACAACTATAGAAAACAGGCGCCACGCTTCCAATATTGAATAACATCCCGTATAGCTTGGGATGAAAAATTGATAATTCCTGCAAATTTTTTGCATTTGGAATTGAATTTTCAATCTATTTTCATAACGATCAAAGCAATGAGACACGAGAATATCGAAAACCATACGGTTACATGTCTAAATGTGAATCGAGATGAATCGAAATTTGTCGATCTGCAAAGTTTTGAATGTTTCTGGAAATAAAGAGAACCTTGAGGTGGAAATAAAATGCAAAATAGGAGAACTAGACACGAATAACATTGATCAAAATAAAACGTCAACAACTATAGAAAACAGGCGCCACGCTTCCAACATTGAAAAACATGCCATATAGCTTGGGATGAAAAATTAATAATTCATGTTATGTTTGCTCATTGCTCGATGCTCATATTTTTTCACTTTTTATTTTCAATAAACAGGCACGCAAAACACAGTCTTCATCATTAATAACGATTCTTTATCGAATTATTCACGATAATTTTCGATAATTAAAACGAATAAATCTCGAAATCAATCGCTTCGAATCGTCGCAACACATATCGCTATGTATTGTAGTGCCTTAAAAGTTCTTACGATGCTGTTGACCAAAAGTCCTGGTCAACTGGACGTTTTCCAGATCAACGCACTCGTATTTTCGTCATTCGTATTCTCGTTATTCTTAAGAATTTCGAAAGATCGTTCGAAGAAAATGTTTTGATTCATTCAAAATCATTTCTAAGTTTAACCTAATTAAGAGCGATTCAATAATGATTCAAACAAACTCCTTTCAATGAAGAATTCGAAATTCAATAGAAAAACTCTTAATTAATTACGAAAACAATTTTAAATCTTTTTTTTTTTTTTTCATTTTTCTTGATTCTTCGAACTTTTTACGAAATTTTCGAAAGATTCGAGCATATCGAGCAAATACAACTCGTTCGATTTATTGCTCGTGCTCACTCGTGCTCGGACACTCACACGAACGGACACGAGCAGCAAAATCGGGTGCTCATCCACCCTCTGATAGCTTAGGCTGTAAAATTAATAATTTCTGCAAAATATTTGCATTTGGAATTGAATTTCCAATCTATTTTCATAACGAAGGAAATAATGAGACACGAGAATATCGAAAACAATGCGGCTGAATCTCTAAATGTTAATCGAGATGAATAAATGTCGATATCCAAAGTTTTGAATGGTTCTGGAAATGAAAAAAAGAATTTGAGGCGAAAACGAATGCAAAATGCCATAAAACTAGAAGCGAATAACATTTTTCCATGGATATATATTTTGCATGTCATTAGAGACAAGATATCACAAAGCGAATGCATCGCATTTTCTTCATATATTTGGAACTAATTGACAACAGCGCCACGTACAATAACACGAGAAACCTTAATCGGACTCCTTCCGAAGGGGAATAGATTCGCTTGTTATTGTACGTGGTGCTGTTGTCGGTTGATCAATGCAATTGCCCTGTGCAAGATATCCATTATAATGAATAATTATTTTAATAATTATTAAAGAATCAAAACTTACCAGCCGCAATCCCAATCGTTCGAATTTCATTATATAGATTAAAAGAATTACGTAAAATATGAAAATAAAGAAAATTTCAAAAATGAAATTTTTTTAAAAACAAATTTTGAAAATGAAAATTTGGAAAATAAAAATTAAAAAAGGAATGTATGAAACGCTTTTATTACTTAATGTTTCATATTAAGCAATAATATACAATCAAATTTTCTTTTCGCTTGTTTTCTTTGAATTGAAACAAAATGTGATACCGGAAAACTTTTAACATATTCTATATCTCGATCCATTATTAGCAACATTTGTTTATCGTAATTTATTCTTTTGATCCATATACAATGTGAATGCGAACGAGAACGTTAATGTCGCATAATATACAGTATCATTGAATGAGCACCGATAAAATACCCAGACAGGTGGCATTAGGGCATTAATACAATATGAATAATCATATAAAATGCATTAACAATGCATAAAATTGAGGAAAATCATCAAAAAAAAAAAAATGTGACCCCGTCCTCTCTCGCTGCTTTCCGTCATGATGGCGATCATTGTAAATTCGACTAAATTTAACGAATGCCGACGAGCACTTAAAATGCACAACAGCTAAAAATCAACCATACATTGATTCCGGAAATGTTGGCTAAGCAAATGGATAAACATAGTTGATTATTCGGTCTATAGACTCGAATACGGTAATTTATGGAATTTTTTTCAAAAACAAAACAAAGAGAAAAACAACTAAATTGAGTTGCATAAATTACTGAAGCGTTGCCTGAGAAAACTGTTGTATTCACTTCAGTTAACACATTGAAAGAGCAAATTTGAATAGATTATAGCGTTTTGGCTCGGTTTTGTTACACATTGTTTCAAAAATGAATGAACAATTCAATTTATTAATTTGATAATAGAACTATTCCATCTCATTTCGAGACTCACACATTCCAAGGTATTGATGAATATGCATTATAATTGACAAAATTTTAATCAGAGCATTTGAAGGAATTCTGTAGGCAAAATATTTTATGCATCACATTTCATATGCCATGATCCCAAATCCAAATCTATGGATTCTACCATCGAATCAAAATGATTTTTCCCATTTGACATCAATTCGAATTGATTTCCGGATGAACATTCCATCAGCCATTGACATGTTTCCAATCCATCAAATATAATATTCATTGGTGAATGGATTTTGAATTTCGAACCCGATGGCTACATCCTATCATTTCAAGTGTTTGGAATTTGGACATTCAAATAATAAAAAAAAAAAAATTGAAATTGAAATTCACAAAGCCAATCGCTTACTATAATTATTATTTTGATCTAGCTGTGCTCGATATTGACTGCGTTTTCATTCATTTGTTTTGTAAACAAATTAAAACTGGCGTAACATATTTTCAGTTTGGGGGATATTAATGTTGATGTTGGTATTGAATTGTTCGATTAATGAATATTTAAACGCACGATACGTATATAGCGTATCAAAAATGTATTTTTTTTTCTTTTGATTGACAAATGATATTTTCTAACTGAATTTGTTGTTCGTATGTTCAATTCTCCTTTTTTTTACTTCTTTTTTTTTTGTGTATCAATTTTTTGATTGAACACTCGCTTGAAGTTCGGTTCAGAATGATTGAATTGATGTGCAAATGGGGAATATCATGGATAAAACTCGCATATCCATTGAAAGTCATGGATGATGATTGAATATCGACTATGTGTTACCACAAGAAACATTCTCATATTCGTCTCATATTTCGTATTCTGCATTTTGTATTCTTTTTTTTTATTATTGTTATTTTTTTTTTTGATCGTTGGTTTCAGTGTGTTGGTTTTTGTATGTCGTTGATGGTTTCCCTTTGAATCGCATTTTAAAATTTTTTTTTTTTTTTTTTTCTTAAACTAATCAATGGACAAACCATTGGACCAAGTATCACTTTTTTGTTTTTGACTGCTTTGCTTCGAAATCGGATTTATCTTTGTGTTGCTTTCGATCCATATTTTGGAGAAATAGAAAAAAAAAAAAAAAACAAACAAACAAATGGTCATGGCGTGTACGTTTGCTGAATATTGAATTGACAATCAACAATGAAATGCATTCAAAACGATGGAACGAACGTGAATCATTTGAAATACAATTCGGATGTTATTTTATGAAGAGAAAAAATGGAACCAAAGAAATGTAAACTGAGAAGATCTTTAGAGCCAGCACATACGATCGGTTGAATACTGGATACTGATAATAGTGTTCTTCGAATATTCGAACAAAACAACAAATCGAATTTTGTATAGAGACCCGGAAAAATACGAAAATAAATGGAGAAAAAAAAAATGAGAAACATGTTTTCGTTTCGTTACACATTGACCAAAACGAAGACCACAAAAATAAAACAACCTTTTCTCAGTGATTTTTTTGGATAAACAGTCGCCATACATTGCTGGGATTTCATGGAATAAAAAGAGAAAAAAACAAAAACAGAAAGACAATGGCCTTATTGGCACATAAATAGTCAACCATGACCAGTGACCGATTTCTACCTTTCCACTTTTCAATAATTATTTGTCAAAATTTGAATTTTATCTTACGATTTGGTGAGACGAATTGACTTTGTATATAAACGATATCATGTCACATTTTCATTTTTAAACAGTCAAAATAACGTAATAATGAGCATTTTGTCCAAATGATAAACAAATTAAAGGCAAAATCCTAAAAAAGAAAAAAGCAGTGCACCAGGAATCAGCAAATGTGCTTCGTACACGAAATGAAAGACAAGAAATATTGCGTAATATACGTTCCAGGTTCTCTTGAATATAAAGCCCTTGATTCATGTCTATTTATTTGGGGCACTTTTTCTACTAAACGGTATAATAACGTTTCCAAAACAGATATCCAAAGCTGCTGAAAATCACTTATTCATTTATTTGTACTATATTTTTGTTTGCGATGCTTTTCAGGAGTTTTTCATTTTACCACAAACTACTCGAGCGTTTAGATTTCAACCGTCATATTCAATGTTTTTGTTTTTGTATCTCTCAAGTTTGTATTCAAACAAAAAAAAAAAAAAATGTTTTTTCCACTTTTCGCATTTTATTCTCGTATATTTTCACTGAAAGCATGCTGGAGAATAGCGTTGAGCATTGTTTATATAGCATTATTGTTCGGAAATGAAATTCTGACATTTTTCATGATATCCTTTAGTAGATACTATGTACAATGTACAATGTACAATGAACAATGTATACGATTATTAATTTTGTGGCCATTATTCGTGCAATATTGGGACCATTTTTTTTTCATTGGACGAAGTATCGTCTAACGAAAAAAAGGAAATATTTAAACGATATCTGACCACTGAGAATCGAATTCGTTCGAAAAAATTATTATTAATTTGATTCGATTCAGGTGTGGTGAATGTTATTCAAAGCTCAACCGATTCGATATTGTCGAGAAAATAATAATAATCGTGACTGCAAAATCATTATTCATTTTGTAATTTATGCAAGGGATTTATTTGATTGAACAATCACACAAGAACAACTCATAAAAATAATACCCATTTAATTATTTCAACTGCACATTGCACATATTTTTTGTTTTTTTTTTTCGTTTGTTTGTTAATTATATGTTCATTTTCGATGCGGACGCATTCAATTTAATTTTTTTATTTTTTTTATTCTTTTATTGACTTTTGGCGCTTTGTGTTTGCCATCATATTCATGTGTTTATATCTTTTGCATGTTCTGCATCATCATCGTCAGTGTCATTAGTTTGTACATTTCATCCATTTAGTTATTTTCGTTCGGATACATTTACATCAGGTAGAAAATTGTGTACGAAAAATGCAGACAAATCATTCGAATTGGTTAATTCTCTTGTATATTTGTATGTATTTTCTGTATGTATGAATTAAATGTGTCTTATGCATAGACGAACCGGATCATGCCTTCTGATATTTATCTACTTGAATTTTCGGTTGGTTGAGTCCTTCCAAAAACTCGGTCGTGTTATTATATATTTTGAAAACGATGAAGAAAAGTTAAATGTTTTCTTTTTTTTTGGTTTCTCGTGAATATCAGCATTCGGACGCGATTCAAATGATAATTATCTTAAACTCAATTTAAAATGTAATTTATTCATTTTTATTTTCGTTTCGTTTCACTTATAGTTTTGGTCTTCAGTGACTCTTCACATACTCTTCGTCTGGTCGATGTCAGCAGCACGTATTAAAATACCAAATGTTTTCCAATATAAAGCAAATGGAACGACGGAACCAATGATTGAATATGATATCAAATCTAATTATTATGATTCGTTTAATTCATAAATTTTTGGGCATTCATGGAATAATTTATTATTTGAATTTGGTTTGGCCATTGTTTACATCGTTAGACTGTAAATTGAGTGAACATTTTACCTTTTTCACCAACAAAATAATAACGAAAAAATAAAAATAAATTGAAAAAAAAAAAAAAAATCAAATGTAGAGAAAATCATCATTTCTCTTTTCGTAAACCTATAGAATGTCATAATGGAACAATGTATGCTCGTTAGAACTTTACACACAAACATATTTAATTTGAGCGATGACATTTTATAATAATGGGTTGAAAACAAGTCAAAATGTGAATTGAATATCAAACTTTGTGTTTCGTCAATGGTACGCCGTATCTGACTGGAAACGAGCGAGAGAGAGAGAGAGAAAGAATATGAAATTTGAATATGTTTAAACGGTGGATTCGAAAGGGGCCCTAACTCATAATAATAAGAATAATAAAAATAATGATCTATTAAACTTTCTCCACCAAAATGGTTGCCATTCAAAAAGTTGCGTGCCAATATTCAGGCGAATTAAAGCATTTATTCATTTTAAAATTTTCAGGTTGAATACAGATGAAAATACGATCGTTAAATTTGAAACAACAAATCATTCTTTTTGCCTCAAATGGTTTCGTTCACGGTAATGATAAGGTAGAATGATAGAAGGGAGAAAAAAGGACCGGAAACAGAAAACGATTTCACACAGTATTTTGTGAAATGCGTTTGATTTATATGATATTTTGAATAATTATAACAAGCAACATTCTTTTTCTTCTTCTTCTTTTTTTTTCGACCCAGTTTTGCAATTCCATTTATAAAATAATTAATGCTTATAGCTCAGGAAACATGGTTCACCTACTCATTAATTTCGATTTTGGTCCGTATTTCAAGTTTTTTATACGTTGGAACAAAGAAAAAAAGCTATTTTCTAACCACTGATAAGCCGATAAACACAACTTTTTTATTTTTTACAGTTCATTTTTATTTCAATGTTGGTATTCATTATTCAATTATTCATGTTGCTATTGTCACTGTCTTCCGTCAACAGTTTTTTGCCAAATTACTGTCTTTGAGCAATCTTCAGCTGCGAACTGCGAACATATATATTTATTATAACATAATTAATAATGTTATTCTTGACATCAAACCAACTATGTATGTTCAATTGGTTAAAACCATTTAATATTAAGAAATAGTGAAAAATTTACGTTATAGGTTTTTTTTTGTGTTTGTTACGAACAACTTAAAAAAATGATGAACCTGTGCAATGTTGACATATTCATCATGCATTTGGCCCAAAGCAATCGCCTCAGATCATACCCTGGTAGTGTCAAAATTACGAATATGTGCTTAGATGCATGACGATTCATAGTCATGATAAAATCAAAAACTATAGTATTGTGGTTTCAAATCGAAAATGCTCATACAAAATAAAACATTTACAATAATGTGCAAAAATGTGCAAAAATGTTTTTGGGTATAAATATTAAATTGTGGTATGGATTATTTCGGTGCTCTCATTCAGTGACTTAGCAACGCATGCCAATCAGACGACAATGCCAACCTGAAGACGATGAACACCTTTTCAAATAAAAAAAGAAAATAATGTTTGAGTTGAATCGAATGTTTATTCTTTCAAAGTTTCAGTGTATTTTTGAAAAATATTTTATTGTTTCGATTATATTTTTGAGAACGTGGATGCGTCTACGCGTGATAAAATTTGGCAATTCGAAAGTATAAATTCTCAGAACCGTGGTTAAGCGTCAATTATTCTTATCGTTTGACTCGATTAACAGTGAACACATTTTGCTTGAATGATATGCCAAAATGATTGAATTAAATAATAAAACTCGAATTCTATTTTTCATTTCATCGAGTGAGTTTTAATTTAGATAATTAAATTCGTATTCATTTTCCAAAGGAGAAATAATTTTTCAGTGATTCTATCGGTGTATGCTCTGGACATAAGCATTTTAAATGTTGGTAGGTGAGTAAAAAGACTTTTATATTTTGTGTGTTTCGTCAAATCAATGAATATTTGTTGGGTTTAATATAATCCGTCAGGGATTTCAAATGCAAAACTAAAATCAACGCCAACACAATCGACAATAGAGGAATAATATACGACAAAACATATCTCCAACCGATTAACTATGTGGCATCCAATGAAACATCTATCGTTATTGTTCATGTTGTTGATGTAAAAAGATACGAGGAAATTGCCAATTTCAATGGTACTGGTCGGCTCTTTTCAATAGAAGAACTTTCTTAATTCTAAAGTTTTAATTATAGCTGTCATCCAGCGAATGATACTCGCTCAAGAATTGATGCAAATGAATCATGAACTGATTGTTTTGGGAATCGAAAATTGCGAGTTAGTCATCATTCATAACGATATTGAAATAACATTTTAGTGAAACCAAAAATTCAAAATTTCATACATGTGTGTTTCCATTTTCAGAGAAAACGAAGTTTTTTTGATATATAATTTTATTTGGGATATTATTATTGATGGGAATCAAAAAGCCAAGTTCTGTTATTAGAAGAGTCGGTGGGAAAGGTATGGAATCAAAAAAAAAAAAATTTGAAACTAATTTTCAATTCGAAAGTGAATAAAATTAAATTTGTGGTCGCAGTTTCTCAGGGACAGCTTCAACGAAAAATCTCCTTGGGAAGTAAAATTCTTACTTTGTTATCCATTTGAAAAATGTGACGGAATAAATTTGATCGGTTTGGCTAAAACTTTGGATGAATATCTAACGGAAAAATTTCCAAAAATGGACTATAATTGGAAACGATCGGATCCAAGCAAAATTAAAAAAGTTATTTTTTATGAATATTTTCTGTAAGTACGAAGTAGCTTTGAAAATAATTTGTTTTATGCTAAATATAGTCTGACTTAAAAAAAGACCTGGACACTATCGAGGATACAATAGAGAATCAACATGGCCTGTTGCTGTCAAAAATGGTAAATATGATTTAGATAGGAGAATTGTCCTTAGCATTAAGAGAGACAATTTTGCGAGAAGATATCCAAATGGCACTTTTCATATATTGATTGCCAGTGGAATGGAATACAATCGAATCAAGACCGATAAAAGTTAGTAAATTTTGTTCATTTGTTAATCATATAATAATGAAAATCGATATTTTTTACTTAAACCAAAACAATACCTAGCTTTATTCGAAGAATTCAAGGCAATCGACGCTGAAATCAATTTGTTTATAATGGGATGTTTCAATTTTGAGTGAGTACAACGTTATCCACATTTCAATTGTATTTGTCAATCGAGCCGCTAAAATGATTTCATATATTTTTAGCTGGTCAGATATCGATTTGGTGCGTCAAATTATTTTGAAACATTCAGAAGGAGCCCTACAACCCGAACCAAATAAACTATTTACTATTGGTGTTGGTATGTTCACAACATTATTTGAAAATTCAGACACTGACGCAAGGCAACTTCCATTAACGAATTAAAAAAGGCTCATAGAATTTGCTGAAAAATGTAATGGAGCCAAGAGATCCCTTGCAGTTTGGGACTTAAATGTGTGAGTTTAATGAACGTTTTTTTCCCCCCTTGTGTTTTTTCAATTCCATAGTCGTTTTTTGCAATAACAATGTTTTTTTATTTTTTATTATTAATATTATATAGAAATGCATGCCCGTATAAACAAGAGATAATTTTGTCAAATGGTCGATATGTTCCTCAAAATGGATCCGAAAAATATATTTTCTCTAAACAATATCCAAATATGAATTTTGCTTTTATTGTCATTGACTCAACCGAAATACAGACACCAGCAAATTGTAAGTTGAATCGGCTGAGTGAGTCGAATATTGATTTGAAAAAAGCCTTCTATAATGTGAACAATAAATTTTCATGAATTTCAACATATTTTCAGTTAGTGAAGTGGAAGAATGTAAGCAAAAACTCGGGCAAATCTCTGGCTTTGTGGTATTTCTTATTAAAGCGTTTCACCTAAAGTAAGTGCTGAATTTCGATTTAAAACTTTCTATTCTTATATGAAATCTTTTCAAATTTCTCAAAAAAGATTATACGATTTGCATATTATACCGGAATGGATTGAAAAGCATCGAGGAGACGCACATCCGAATCGAATAATAATTTTGGGTGGCGGCAAATTTGATACCTTTTATCAATATATATCACCATTATACCAAGTGTTGTACACGCCTTCCATCGTACAAAATGAACTAAAAGTATTTCGGCAGTTTTTCGTGAATACGGTTGAGACCAAGGATGTCTTTCTTTTTAGTATTGATTCGTAAGTTAGATGAAATTATATAAATTCGTTAGAATAACAAACAGTTCGTTTCTATTCACCATGTCCAGAACGAATTCGAATTTGAAAATCCGGAAACATCCAATGCATACAATCAATGGTTTTTATGATCCTGTTGTTCTATCAAATATTGATTTGTTTTGGACTGGCAATGTGAGAAAAATTTTGTTTCTCATTATGGGAGCAGATAAATTTAATGCTATGGAAACAGGTGAATTTATTCTCAATGAAGATCAGAGAAATCATTAAAAAGTTTTTATATTTTATGAAATGTTTGGTTTTTTTTTTTCTTTTTTTCGTTCTGTCTCAGGGTCACCACTTCGGGTTGAGTCAATAAAAGATCTGATACAAAACATTGATAATGAGTATCCAATTCATGAATGGATCATATGTGTGGTAGGCCTTCCTAATTTCGGGTCAGCATACAAATTCTTGTTTTGTTGGACGAACGACATAATGAAAAAAAAAAATATATTTTGCCATAAATTACAGGGAAAATGACTCGCATTTGTTTGCTGAATTTGCTAAAATGCATACAATTGATGTGAGACCACTTGGTGATTTCGTGCACGCATATCGGCATGGTCTTCATCAAACTGAATATCTGTGTAAAGACACCGTGTCAATTACTGTCGTAAGCAATTCAACAATCGTAGAAAAATTCAATAATTTCTTCAACACATTTAATACAGTTTTGCCTCTCATACAAGGATTGTAATGATATTCGTTGTTGATAAATATCACTGCTAGTTCTGTATGTGTGCCCAGTTTAATTTCAGCCATCATCATGACAACATCCAAACATTAAATAAAATACGCAACTCAAAAAACATAAAGTCTTTTAATTATAATAATAATTCCCCAATTATGACAAGAATAAAAGCAACAATATAATTGGTTATTTTTTTCTCCGAAAAATGTTCACCAAACACATTTTTTTACTTTTAGAAATTCGATTTTAAATGTTCATTATCGAAAGCATTTACCGTCAAATGCCTTCAATATACAACCAATAGATGAACGCATACCAAAATAGGCACAGGCCCAATGTTAGACCCAAACATTCCAGATAGAATCCCATGTCCCAAAGAATCTCTAAAGATCCATTAGAGCTTGGAATTATGCTTCGTAGAGCAGCTATTCACACCCAAAATCCAGAATTTTAATCGAATCGCAATACTGGAAATGAGTTGATAAGTGATGAAAACCAGTTACACGCTTAATGCGATAATTGCAACAAGGGCATTTGTCCATAGCATTCGTTTTTTTTTTTTTTAATTTGTGGTCCCTGTGTAATTAAGTCATATGACTAAATTGTTGAAACAAAACAAATAAGATATTTCACAAATGATAAATGAAAATACATGTAATATATTGACACGATGTCATACGCATTTGATACTTTATGAGCAAACATATGATTATAATTTTATTATTATAAATGTAAACTCCAGTGACAGCTGTTGATTCAGATGAAAGAGAAGCGCATCAGAAATGAACGATACAAAGCTATCAAATACTAGATTCTAAATCTATTCTTATTGAATATTTTTACATTCTTTGGCAGTAACGATATATTGAGCACACATGCGACCATTCACAAATGCAGCAGTTGGCATTCTTCGATTCAATGGCCCATCGATTCATGATCCAAAAAAACTAGAGAATAGTATTATTAGTGAATACTAATAATAGGAAGATATAAGCAAAAACTGGTTATTCATTCATTAATTCATTCTTTTTTTTTTATTCTTCTTCTTCGCTTATTTCCTTTCATTTTATTGTTAGTTTATTATTTGATATTACCTGTGTCATTTCATTTTACATTTAGACAAACATTCATGTGTATGCATACATGCGGTTGATGTGTTGACGGTTGTCGCCTGATGGTCGATGGCTGCAATCAGCTGCAAGAGCTATTCTAAAATAACCGTTCAGAAAAATTGAAGAGGAAATGTTTGAATTGGTTTATGTGATCGATAGTATAGGATTGCCACCCATGTTGCATAAATTATTATTTATCAGTAGAGCAGCCGACACCTGCAAATAATAATCAATGTTTTTTATCGGATATTTTACGCTGTTGATGCTTTTTCTCTCATTCTTTTTTTCTGTTTTTTTTCTTGTTTGAAATGATGTCAGTTTATTGGTTAATTTTATGCTGAAATTCCAATGTTACTCAGAAACGGGAGTACTTTTATTCCAGACAATTATATCTCTATTGGATCGAATCGATCTAGTGTTAGATGAATGAAATATCCCTCAATTTTGTTGTTTGTCTGAAGTCAAAGGCAGTCGAACCACAATGAAAAGAAAATGAAAAATGGAAAAATATGCGATAAGCAGAAAAATGTTCAAACGAACAAATATAGTTCGACAATATTCAATTTATCATCGGAACTGAACATTATTCTCTCTTTCTCATTTTGTTTCTTTCTGAATACAATTGCCAGAGGGTTGGTAGGAGCAATCCGAAAAGTGCGAGACATTTGGTTGCAATTCAAGCGTTGAGCACAATTTTTTCTAATTTTTTATTCATGCTATATACTGCACACTGCACATATGTATAATCATAGCAATAATGCTCATAAGAATCCATAAAAAATTGGTTTCAAGTTTTCAAACATGCAAACGGCGTAACATTCAAAAGTATCGAACAATGTCAATTTGCTTTGAACTCAAACAACTGACAATTATTAACATTTATTTATTTTTTATTTATTTTATTTTTATTTTTCCCAACGCGACAGAACAGCAACAATAATAATTGTATGACCAAACGAAAACCGAATGATGATAATGAAAGAATGCTCTCAACGCTGCTATGAATTGTTTTTTATTTTCAGTGGTTTTGGCCTCTTTTTGTGCTTTTTTCCTGTCTATTATCTGCAATGTCGACGAGACATGTATTATGCATCACTTTTGAGCAACAAATTTTGTCCATTTTGGATAGAAATGGCAATAACAATAACAATAAACAGACGAAAATGAGAGAAAATGTTGCATTTGCCTACCGACAAATTAAAAAAAATACATCTACAATGTATAGGAAGAATGCATATAAAGAAACAAATACAAGAGAAAATAAAGAACTGACAATTTGAATGTTTTTTGTCTTTCCGATGTGTTTGGCTCGAAGGCACAAAACATTGTCTTCTGCAATTAAATCAGCATCACTTATTATGGAAATTGGATTTTTTGCCTTATTCCCATTTTCCATTAATACAGTAGTTAACGGGTATGGGAGCAACCAGATTTTAGCAGCAAGTTTAGCAAGCAGCAAGCTAATTTTTCTTAGCAGAAGCAAGCACGTCAGGTAACCTGCTTCCTTGCTTGCTTGCTCCGTATATCTGCTAATTTTCTTTCATTTTTCTTGATCCAAGGACCAATGAGACCGCATTTTTCAATTTGGAGGCAGAAAGAGAAATTTTTTTTCCAAATCAATCTGTAATCGATGCCAAACCATTTTAAATGCTAAAAAATTCGTCTCCTATCAATTTGGAGGCAAAAAGAGAAAAAAAAAAATTTCGAAAGAAAAAATTCGAAAAAAATGGTAAGGGAAAAAAACCCTTTGCAAAATTGTCAGACAAAAACAATTTTTTTCAAATCGATGTGGAATCGATGCCAATTTGGAGGCAACTAAAGAATCATGAGGCAAAATGAAATGGGGCTGGCTCTCTTTAATGGAGTCCATTTCGACAAAAATGTGAATGCTTGCTGAGCAGGCAGTGCCTGCTCCAGCAATTTGAGTAGCAGTAGCCGGTACCTGAATATCCTGCTTCGAGCAGCAGGCGCAAGTCATATTGCTCCCAGCCCCGGTAGTTACAGTAGTGCAAATAAAGAAAAGAAAAAAGATGAACTGAAAAATAAAAATGTGCAAAATCATTGTGCCATATTGACTTTGTTTTCTGGCCCGGCTGCGTCTTTGCATCTTTTGTAAAGCGAAATAGTCAACAATATAACATGAACATTCAATTTAAGGCTCTTTGCCTATGTTTGGATGTAAAAAGATGAAGTTATCGAAAAGTAGTTGAATGCAAGATATGTGTGTGTTCCATCACCGAAATATATATTTTTATCGTTTAACATTGTCATTCCATGAATTAAATGCAAATTCATTTTGGATTTGAATCTTGGATATGATTATTGTGAATGAAAACAGTCCAAATACATTCATTTGAATTTTCATCATTTTTTGGTCCATTTTCGACAGCCGTTCCAAATGCAAACCCAAAATAACAGTTTTTGAGTGTAAATTTATGTATATTACATGACTACCTGGCCAACTCAACGAGAAATCTATTTTTCGAACATACAGATTACACATTCAGCATTCAACATTGGCATTAATATATGAAAAGGGTAAAAATTTCAAAAATAATTTAAATATTTTGTTGAATTTGTTTAAATTCGGTATGTCTTCCAATGGGAAATTTTGGATCTAGTCGTCGATCTGAAGCCATTAAATTGTAGCTCCTGAAACATTTTAAGCATATAACATTTATTCAGATAACAAACATCGTTACGAATTTCTATTCTCAAATAGTTATCCGAAAGTTTTTTCCAATTTTACTACCTGAATTTCCTCATTGTAAAACATTTGCTGATGATAAACCTTTCAATTTCAATGCGAAATACAAGTAATAAATCAAATTCATATTCATTTTCGCTAGATATTATTCGGTGAGTGAGTTCATCCGATTGCTTCCTGAATTGCTGAAATCCAGGAACCATTCGAAATCCAAATGTTCACAATAATGCTTCAGAATAGATATGATGCACACAGATTATCGTTATCATTTCAAAAAGAAGAAGAAGAAAAAAAAATGATGGGCATTTTTCGAAAGTATTAAAATTGTAAAAACATGTATGAATACATAAGCTCAATTCAACCAAATTTACAATATACCGAAATTGTTCTACATCCATGTAGATACTAAAAAATTCGAATGAAAAATTGGTTCAATTTCCTTGTTAATATTTAATGTGCGCCAGTGAGTGCCAATCAGTAGTTGGATTCAATTCATATATCTATGATTGAATGAAGCAATTTGTATCGTCTCACCATTTGGTGCTATCGGCAAACCTATTTCAGTCATTTTTTTTCCCCAGCTGTACGCATTAGAGTGAGCGATAATTTTTCTAGTGTGATGGAAAAATCAGGAGATAAAGCATTGCTCAGCAAATCAAGAATAAATTCAATTGAAAAATCCATTTTAGTGTGTCAGTGTGAATTGTGCAGACAAATATCTATTCATTCTCTATTTATATAATAAACGATGCGAAAGGCAACAAAGTGCAAATAACATGCGGTTGGAAAATTTGATAACGTTGCAAAATATGTACATAATAATATTTCATTCAATCAAACCCCAAACTCGGGGAGTTTCTTTCACATTTACGGCATGCCTTCATTCTCATACAAACACAAACACAAACACACAACACTGAATATTCAGTGTTTGGTGTTTAAATTTGTAAGATGTTTCGCAATTTATAATTTGATTGGAAATTTCATCGATTGACAACGCTGATAAATATGTTTAAGAATTTTGTCATTGTATACATACGATAGCTAGCTGTTCAGCTGTTCCCCAGTTGCACAATTCTCAATTTGCAATTTCCTGGTGCACCATAGAAAAGACAGTTTAATAAATTGAATAAGTTTTTAATTGATTCGCATTTGCATTCGCTTCAATAAATCAGGAAGCTTGACACTTTTACAATGAAGTTTTCACAATTCATTTTGACGCTTAAAAAAACAAAAAACAGAAAAAACTTTCTTCAAAAATTATTCTCTTAGAGTCAATCAATTGTGCCAAGCGAATATGAATCGCAAAAGAGAATGAAAATAACTTGGTTTAACAAGCAACGATCATAATAATTCCAAATTATTATTATTTATAAGCGTAAAAGCTTGTTCTTTTTCTATTTTTGTATTTTGTTTTTGCATGTTTTTTTTTTCTTTTGCAATTATCGCATGCAGCACAATGGCTAAGTTTTTTAGCTTTGACCTGAACAAAATTTGGATCGAAACTATCGCATTATTCATCTGTTTAGGTGTGCTCAAATATATTTTACTATCTTTTCGAATAGCGAACAAAAAAAGAAAAATATTGTATTTTACTATCCAGACGTAAAGAGTTAAAGACTGTCAAATCTTTCCATCTATTTCTAAGCGCGTTCGTTTCTAGACATTGTGTAAATAAGGTTTAAAAATTCGAGAACATTGCGTTCTTGCGTAAAATCGCCGTCCAGAAAATGTGGCAGAAAAATTATTCATTGCAATGAGGTACGAAATATGATGCCAAACTCAAAGTTCAACAATTTTTAACTTTTAATAATCACAAAATTTTTCAATGTTCGGTATTCAATCCTCTCAGTGGGGGTGGTGGTGGTGGTAGGTGTTTGCATTTTCACATCCGAATTTAATCTTTGGCACAGAAAAAATGCCACATTGATGCAATGATTAAAAGTCATCCAAAAACAAAATGATCGAACTATTCGCTATAATTCTCAGAATCATCAAACCAAACCGCACCACACCTGGTGGTGTTCATTGGAAGAAACAAAAAAAAAATGGCAATTATTTCAGGCAAATACTGACTCACAATCTTTTTGATGTAAAATTGATATTTAATCCTCACCTATGCGCTGGTAGCGAAATGAGAATTACGTTTTCATTTCACTTTCAAAATAAATGAAAATGGATGGGGTGTTTTATGTGGCTGTTGCACTGTTTGATGTTGCTCTTAAATTTGATTGGCCTTATTTTTTTTTTTTTTTGTTTCGTGTTTTTGCCTTCGTTCATTTTCCGTGCAAAAGATGATAAATATTCCAATATTTTGCGTCGATTCATTTATTCCTTTTTTTTCTTTATATATATATATATATATTCTTTTATGTAGACAATTTGCGAATAAATAATTAATGTAAGCATTTTCACGCTTCGTCACTTTACAATTTTCGATTTGAAAGCCAAATGAGCGTTCATCAATCTAAATGCAAAACATTGTTGAACAACATAAAAGAATAAAACCGGCTGTGTGAAAAGTTTCTTTTTGAAAACCAACCTCATTTTGAATATTCATCAATTCAACTGAGCGCACAAATGAGAAATGTTTCGCATTAATTAAAAATCATATTTCGTTTGCAATGGTCTTTGTTCGCCCTCATTCGGATGACGGAAGCTTTTTTACCTTGATCGCAATATCCGTAGTTGTTTTAAGCGAGAATTTCACTTGAACCCGTGTGTCGTCAATTGGTGTGTTTGAAAGGGGGGAAAAAAAACTTATATTAAGCATTGAATCAAATTAAATTGCTTGGATTTCTTACCGTCGCAAACTGTTCAATTTCAAACAATAACAAATATTGGTGTCTTATGTCACATGTTACATGAAGTTTGATAGCAGTTTGCTATTTTCCTTTTATCCATACAAATTTCTGTCTATTTGTTGAAAAAAAAAAAAAAAAATTTCCCCTCCTTTTCCTTTTACTACCTCATTTCAGTAATCATATTGTGGTTTTCCATCGTAATTAATTTCAATTCATTTCACCGAAGCATCCCATTGACTGTTCAGCATTTGGATTGCAATGCTAATGAATTGGCTGCTTTTAAAACGACAAACTCACATATCAAGAATTTATTTACAATTTCATTTAGTTTTTCGTTGCGAGTTAATAAACATTTGAAACCGAAGTTTTGTAAAACTTTCAATGATAAAATGGTTTGCTCGGGTAAACGATCGAAATAGTATGTCAAACGAACCGTAAATTGTTGCTAAATTTTTCAAAGGAATAAAATGATGGATAGTGACAATATCGTATCCCTTTTATGGATTTTGTCATTCTCGAACCGTAAACCCATTCATTAGTATAAATTACAAGAAGAAAAAAATAAAAATAAATAAATAAATAAATCAGTAAATTGCAAAGACCCGAATGCATTTAGCATTTTGCAGTTTTATGACTTGATTATTATATCACATCAAGTGATTTCATGACATTTAATTACAGAGACAAAAGTCGATTGAATTGCATTTTAGTGAATTTAAAATTTTAAAATGCAATTGCTACAGCATCAATTATATAATTGAATATTGTGGCAATGATGATATAACTGAAGATATCAAATTTTATTATCATTATCGAATTGTAAATATGGTGTATATTTTTTGTGTCGATTCAAGCATCTTACTTTCAAAGCCATTCGCATTCCGAATGCTTTCCGGAAGGGATGAGCGGCTGAAACTTTGCACATTTTCCACATTTTCCATCGTCCAAGTTACACAATAACAACTCTTTTTAAATACATATTCCCCAAATGTTTACTAATCTAAAATACAATGAGTAAGCATAATGCAACTCAATGCTATGCAAAATGCAAACGATGAGACCACTCTTTATTTTATTTTATTTTTTTTAATTTTTTCTTTTTTCTTTTTTTTTCATTGAATTACAACCCGAACTACGTGCACATAGTTTCGAAAGTATTTTCAAATGAATTTTGGCTCAATTTAAATGTGCTGGGTGCCAGTCGTTAGATACACAACACTTTCAAATATTTCAGTATGTAGTTTGCCGCGCAAAAACGATATTAGATTCATTTAACATTTTTATTTTGTTTTTTTATGTTTGCATTTTCTTTTGGTTCAATTATTATGAAATCAAAAATCAACATTCAACTTCTGGCTGTTAGTTTTTCGGTCTTGTTGTTGGTTCGCATACACCTGTAACTATGCATAAAATGGCTGAACGTTAATTCTTTCAAGTGAAGTTTTTCTTCTTTTTTTTTTGTTTCGGTTGCATCACAAGCGACAAAGTTTCTTTGGAAAGAGATTCGTTTTAGTTGATACGATGATGTTTGCTTATTATAATGGAATATGTCATTCATGTACCACAAATTTTTTGGGTGAAATTGAGTACCGTCATTCAGAGTTCTTATTGAAACTTGAAGCCCCGCTTATAAAATTCACAAATGAAATTTTCGCTTACTCATACTGTATGCTATTTTTTTTTTTTTTCAGTTGGTCTCCATAGCAGTGTAAATGGAATTTTCGAACCGACAATATGTCTACACCAAAAATATTCTAATAAATGATGACGTTACGTGAGCGAAAATTTTCCCCATCGTGCAATCGATGAGGCTTGAAGATTTAATGCTTTGAGACTTTCAATGCAACAAAACTTTTTTGTTTTTGTTTTTCTTACTGATTGGATGCTAACTTACATATACGAGCTACCATGCAACCAACTACCTATTCTACATATAAGGAAAAATATATGGATTTGTTTTCGACTCTGGGGGTATCCGATGTTCGTAATTGAAAGTGCTTTTTAAACGTTTAGTTGATATGCAATATGCAGCTGTGTGGCTTGAGTCCTATTTCATCAATGTTCTCTACATGGTGAATATTTCATTGTTTTTTGTTGCTTTTAAAATTTGAATTCCGGAAACAGAAGACATTGAGAAAAAAAGGCAATGACTTACCGTCAGAGCGAACAGCGATGGAAATATGACACTTTTTGGTATGAAATCATTTGGAATTGTTTTCGTGGCAATATTTGGCATCATTAATATCAATCTAATTACAGATGAATGGTATACAAATGAATAAAACGTTGATTTAAAGGGTTGAATATCGATTCGAAGGTTGTAACAAATACTTGGGGGGTGTTTTTTTTTCTCTCGAATTTCAACTATTGGCTATCGAATGAGAGAAATGTGGCATTTGTATAGAATTTTAATTTCGCTTAATTTCTCTATTCTTTGACCAAATTGGAATTTCAGAGCCAACACGAGAGAAAGTTTGAATCCACCTGGCAGATTTCAATTTCAAAATCTGGATTTGCGTTCATTCAAATTCAAACCGACCCTGAATTTTGAATTGAATTTCAAATAGAAAGGATTTCGATATTCAAAATCAGCCCTTATCGGAAATAGAAACCTTAGAAAATTTGATTTTCATTCGAGGTTTGCTTTTCGGCTGGTAAGGATGTCGAACGGTATATAGCCTCACAAAATCGAATATGGTTCGCAACCAACGGAACCGAGAATCCTTTGTTTGGTTATACAAGCACATTATACATTCTGATGATAGATCAGTATTATTCATTATTCACAATGGTTTTCACTTCATGGTATGGCTAACCAATTCTCAATTCTCAATTCTCAATTCTCTCAACATTGAAATATGAACATTAACATGCAACAAAATATTACGATATAATTGAGTGGTATACGTGCCCGAATATCCAACACGGTCGGAGACAAGCTTGCAATTTGCTTATATATAAAGACAAGGCACATTTGATAGACCGACATAAAGTCACATAAAATACGATATCTACCATCTACTGCACGAATATATATAATAACAATAATAATCATTTCCATTTTTCATTTTGTCGTTGGTCGTTAGCCCAAATGTTACCATGGAAATTTTCGACCTATAAATTCAATTATAAATTAACACATGCACAACGGCAACAACATTTGATGAATTAAGAAAAGGACAAATTTCGGATGGAACACTTGTCCCTTGTGCTATATTTTATGAACCAAATGACGATAATAAACGTCAATTATAATTTTTCAATTTTAAGTTTTGGAAAAGTTTATTTCTCCTGAAAGTTCTGTTTTTGTTTTGGGACATTTTTTTTTTCTATTTTAAAATATATCGGGGGATGTTTTACCACATTTCATTAATACAATTATAATTTCAAACGTAATTCAATGCTGACACATTTTATGCCTCATAAATGATTCGTGGTCAGCAATAAAAATTCAATTTGAGAAAATTAAATTGGAAAAAAATGAAAAATTCAATCGATGCGCACCGCAATCTATTCTTCATATTGAACTATGCATACTGCAATTTATGCATTTACGGTAGACCCATAACAAATGCAACATTAACAATCAACAATCCGATTTTTTGTGCGAGAATTTCAATAAAATGTTGATTTAAACGAAACGCATTTGAAATTCCAATTATTGAACATTCAGCTTAATGTGAATTGAGACGCGCATTGTGCCCGTAATTGGGAAAATATCACGAGATATTTTTGTTGCAATGAAATTGTTAGACGTTATTCCTTTGAATTTCGCAGACTTTCCAATTATTTCATAAGCGGATTGAGTAAATGAATGAAAACAAATATGAAATTGACAAATGAGAGTCCACAATTCACCATCCATCATTCACATTTCATGTATATGAACATCAAACATAAGAATAAACAGCGAAAAAGTTGCGACTAAATATACATGAGTGAAAAAGGAATTATTTTTTTTTTCTTTTTGAATATCACATTGCATATCAGCATAATTCATACATGTTCACGTGCAATTCTGCACAAAATAATTTACGTTTGCATAACAATCATCGATGCTTTTTCCAGCTACAATACATTCGAAAAAAGACCAGGGAGAGAATGTTTTTTCGGGGAGAACCAAACAAATATATTGAAAAAAAAAAATATTCAAAATGTATTCCATTTTGTCTTCTTGATAATAATCTTTTGATTAATTCAAATTTCATTTGAATGCGTTGATTGTGAACAACTTTTTGAATTACATATGAGAGTCTCAAATTAAAAACAAGACTTTCTGCATTCTGTCACATTCACACATTTTACATTTTCGCATGAGAACCTCTCCAAATTTGTCTAAAATTTCCCATTTTTTTTTTTAATTAGAATAAAATAATTGCTCATTTTGTTTAGCATTTAAAGCACATAATAATTTTTTTTTGTTTTTGTTTAAATCGCCATACAGCTAAAACTGAGAGTTTTGAGCCCTTTTGTGAAAACGCTAACCGGGCGTAGCTCTGGCTCATAACTCATTCGACCATTGACTTAAAGGGATTATTTTTCACATTATTTGGTAAATGATGAATGATGAATGAGAGTTTTGAGAGATAAAAATATCCACTATACCAAAAATAATAATGGATTGAATGAATAATTTGTGTGTGAATTAATGAAATTGCTTTTGATTGGTTTACTAAAAATAAAACCAATGTCCATGGTAGATAAATTTGTTACTTTCTGAATCCGTCATTCATTCAGTATATTTTCCATTTCAATGCGTTTGATGAATGTGAGGAAGTTGTGGTTCAGTTTCAGAGAAAATGTATAAATTTGTTTTCATTTTTGTTGAACCGCACATGATTACGATTCAATAAAATGAATGAATTCTCAATCAACGGGAAAGGAAAAAAAAACACAGAAACCAAGAATATTATCAAGTTATCTTTATCTGGTGAAACAGCCGCCATTACCCTGACGACTCAAATGTATGGGAGTTTCCGAAGCAGAAGATTAAGCATTTGATTTGTGGTTTTTTTTTTTAATTCAAATATTTTACATAATCCATATTCTGTATATTCTGGTGGTGGACTATAGGTAGATGTTCTCGTTGTATTTTCTCCTCATTTTCAACTATGTATTTACAAATGTATAACAAACAGCCTTAAGCTATTTCCGGTATTTTAATTAACGTTAAACATTCAAATTTTACTGTGGCTTTTTATTGGGTCAGCTATATCAACATATTCAGCACTCAGCACTTGGAAATTATAATTTGGACATTAATCGCATTTCATTGCTCATAATTCAAACCAATGCACTGAAATGAAAATTTTGAAAAAAAAAAAAATTATAATATTTTGAATGGTACGAATTTCTCAATATTTTAAATATTTCAAATGTACCTACATATTACTTTCGCACATAAAGATCGTCCATCACAATAAGTTTTCACCAAAAACGGCTATTGAAAATATTTACATGAAAAAAATGCCAATGAGTGCTTATAGTGCTCAGATATTTTGAAGGACGCTTATGCTGTTTTGTTTTTAAAACACGATCATCGAAACTGAAATATGGTGTTCCAAATTCCTTTTTTCAGCGGTTCAAATTCGGAACGTTAACTCAAGTTGATTCTCATAATATGTTTAAGGATTGTTCAGCCATGATCAATGCAATTCAAATATGTATGCTGAATGAATGAATGAATTTCCAACGAATAAAAGGCGGTTGAAGATGCAAAAGCAATTTCGTCTTTATGCAATGAAAGCAAAATCATTCATTTGAAAAATCCGAATCAGGTTCAGCAATATTTAATCTGATTCGAATGAACATTGAACATGTAGTTTGAGTTTTTTATTACAAAGTACGAGACGGCCAGAATTTTTCTTTGTGGGTATTGAATTGAGTGGTTTAAAGTTGAAAACAGAATGCTTAAACAATTCAGTGACCGACATTCGTTCAAACAACTGCCAACGTTAACGTCCAATTGCAATGAATAATACAAAGTGCAAACGTTTGATGCTGTGTTGTTGGAGCACTCCTGCTAGAGTTGTTTCTACGAATTGGATTAACATGGTGTTACAGTTGAATTAATTGCATTCGACATAAAATCATTAATTCAAGCACTTTGGTACTCAGTACACTTTGATGTTTGATTAAAGATTTGCTTAGTAATTTGGCCTAATGTCATTTAATATATAGGTTGGGCATACACCATGCACCAGGTGATTGGATCATTTTGGTGATGATTAATTGAAAACGTGACAATGAACAGGTTATTCATTTTATTGGGCACCGACCCTTTTAGCATTCATTTGGTCACTGCACAAATTCGTATTTCTATGGTTGGAAAATGGTTCCGCATGAAAATGTTTGAATAAGGAAAAAAAAATTGAATTCAAATTATAACAGAATTAAAGCTTGGACTGAAGGTAACCATATTATACACCACGTTATTGGCTACATTTTAACAATCAAAAGCAATTGAAAAACAATTGCGTTGATGGAAACCGAATGCCATTGTATGTATTCTGTCATTATCTCGCTTTGGTACAATCGTTATCATCATTTTATTAAATTGAAACTACTTCAAACTGTGGTTATTGTGTGTCAAAGTAAAAATTTTAGTTTGAAAAAAAAAAAAACAAAAAACAAAAGTGCAGAACAAACAAAGTTCTGTTATGCATAGCATCAATTTTGATCATATGATGAATTGTTCAAATTTTCCAATGATGAAACAAACCACTCAACCAAACATGTGCATTTGCATATATGATGCATAATGAAAAGGGATTATTCGTGTGTTTTGTGTCAAAAGTTTTTAGTCGAAACCTCCGGCACATACATGTATGTATGTTAACTCATCCAATACAATTCAATCAATCCATTTTCTCCTAATGAAAGATTATTTTTTTTTTTATTTTTTTCCATTTACAAACGAATTGATTAAACAGCTTCAAAGAAGAATTTGTAATGGCTATGTTTTCACAAATGAATCAAATTCAATTTAGTTTGTTTGATTACGATTATTTGAATGTTTATTATTCGAAGATAAATAATATACAAAATATGTTCAAAGCATTTCTTCGTCTCTTGACGGTATATTTTACGGGCAATTCGATAAATTCGAAGAAAATGGAAATGTTATTCGTGAAGCTTTCAATTAGAATTAATGGAAAATTATTTACAGTTTGCAGTATTCAGCAACGAATTGAATATCGTCTGTATGCTTTCATCAAAAGCAGAGTTTTGATTGTTTGGAATTAGGGAAAAAAGAAAAGTTCGCAGCAGACAATTCGATGAGAGTGCATTTGATGTTTATCATTATTCGCTTTTGCGATTATTTCCTGCAATCGCTTGTCATCATTTTTACAATTCTTTTGAATTGAAAGTTTTCAGTTTTCAGTTTTCAGAAGGAAACGTCTCTCATGATTTGCCAGAAAAGAGCATTATTATTTGTGCGCACAGCAGAATTTTCAAGATAATCTTCTAATGAAGATTTTATGACGTTGACTTGAATGTATGTTTGTTTGTTTCAACGCATACATATATGTAAATATGAAATATGTACATCTGACTACCGACAACATCCGTGAGCTTACTATTTTGAATCCAAGTTGGTTTATTCAAGTCAGCAGTGTTACAATCAAAAGAATGATTTTAATTTAATTTGGTTTCATTGCACGCATCTAATTTTATACGATGTTTGATTTTTATGCCCGTTCCCCACCCCGCTTTGTCATGGAAAGCGATATTTTCACTTGAAGAATGCCGGAAATCATTACATTTTTGATTGCTCATCGTTGCTATGAATGTTTCCGAAAATGACACTCAACACAAAAAAAAAAAGAAAGCGAATACGTTTTTTCTTTTATTTTAATTAGACAATTAATTTCCGAACATTTTAGACCAAAATTAAATACGACATTCGTATTTGAATGGCAGAACACTAAATTCAATTCGGTTTTTATTTTCGTTTCGCTAATCGTGTCGTAATATTAACTAGAAAGCATTGAAAACAATCATTCCTACAACCTCCTTAAAATAATTAAAAAAGGGAAGAAAAGAAAACAAACAAAACGAAACGGTTTATAAACATTCAAAATTCAAACCGTTATTAAAATTTGTTATTTATGAGATTAATTTTTACTTACCGGTCTTCATTGATCATTGTTTGGGCACAAAAGTTACATAGCTTGGATGTCCGATGTTCATCAATCACAATTACCGTTGAACCAAGTTGCGATTGCAAACAAAAACGAAGAAATTTGAATGGTGTTCGAATTCCACGAATTGGTGAGTTTGCTGTCCATCGCCAGTGTCCGAAAAAAAATAATGCTTTATGCCATCGATTCGCTGAATGGCCGATGATTTCTTTTGCTATTGCATACATCGCTGCCAGCTTCTCTTGGTGATCATCAAATTTCAACTTTCGCACATACGGATGGTGATAGACCTTCGAAAACAACAATGACAAACCATTAATCGTTTATTTTATGAATTTTTATAATGCATTTCATTGACTTACTCTTCGGCCTTTATTAAAAAAAGCTCCAATTTGTGTCGAACAAAGTCAGCATAATCAGGGCCGTTGGATGTAATCAGAATCTTACTGGCTTCTCGTGCTTCTCGTTCTCTTTTATCGAAATGCCAAATGAGATCAAAACAAAAGGAACATTCATTACACACAATCAAATGATTTATGATGAAAAATCGATTGAGAAATAGAACAATCAAAATAAAAATTTCAAACATCAAAATAAATTCATAAAAAATACTCATTCGACCAGTAATTGAATGGCGATTGTATTCGTTTTTTCGAGTACCTGCCAATTCTCTATACTTTTTCGATTCGATGGAGAAGCATTCTTCGGTGAGATCTCGGTTTTGATGTTGTTTGGTGCATGCAGCTATTGTTTTAGCACCCGGGTCAATACCGATTTTGGCATCAAAATTTATATTTGGTTAGAAAATATTTCGTCATTCTTTGCTATCGATTGATTCCGATAGCCAAAGAGTGATGCAAATTGAGAATTATTATTAAATTCGATACGATATGCGATTTGTCATCAATGTGTGTAACAGTGCGGTTGAACGCAACGGTCAATTACCTAGAACGAACGGCACATGATAAATCATTCTCATAAGAAACGGTTACATTTGCGCGATTTATCATACGTATTTTGCAAACAGATCGATCGCCGTATTTATTTAAATTTAATATTATCGATGGTGATATCCCAGACTATAATCCACCCGCAATAAAGCAAATGACAAATCAGATTGCAACGTATTAATTTCAAAACATTTTTATTCTAAATTCTTGTGGTGGCAATTTTAGATGCTCTTTGTAATCAGTCATTAATGCATAAAAATATTGTTGCCGTGAGAAGTATAGAAGAAAAATCAGATTTTGTACATGCAAAAATCAAAAAAAAAAATAATATTTTTAATAAAATGTGATCTAGTGGTCAGTGAAGCACATATACACAGCAAAAGACAAAACTGATAAAAAACAAAACACACAGATGGACCCTCAATGGGGAAGAATTCTACATACACACATATACGTTCATTTCTGTTCAGCGCCGCTGCAACGTGTGTTTTCTTTTTTTCTCCGTTTCGTCTTTCGAGCTGTGTACGTGTGAATATTTTTTGTATGTATCATACTAAGGATTACATGTTCCTCTTCAACCTGACTTTTAACTTTTGAATATTTAACCGATTTTTATTAAAAAAAAAAATACATTCTGCATATCTACTCGTTAGAATGTTTCCAATGGTGTATATTTTATAAAAATTGGTTCAGTATCCAACTCAAAAAAAAAAAGAAAGGGACAGTTCTGTGTTAGCGTATTAATATATACGATGTAAATTAGGTTTGAATAATAAAAACATTGCGTTCTCATATAAAATGTGGCGCTGAAATAAATAAATGGATGGAACTGTTTGATTGAGTGGAGAGGCCCCATCATAATTCAAAGTTCGAACAACAGTTTTGACATCTGTCAATCGTACGAACAAATGTGTTTTAAAAAAATGTCTGCAACCTCGTATCATAAACTTGACTCCCATTGAATTCTTTTGTTCAATCATTTGTTGTTACATTTAATATTAGCACATTGAGGTTTGGATCAGCCGATAATTGTCATATTCAAACGCTCACATAACTATACACAAAAACCAAAAGCAAAAAAGGAATTACGTATTATTCACGTTATTTATCTTGAATATAATATTCGTGACATTAAAAATCGAGTCAGAATCAGTCACAAAATCGAGAATGAAAACAAAATCTGAAATCAAATGGTCGTGGCTTAGTTGACAAACACTATATTCATATTGATCTGTTCATAAAAATATTCGGCGAGTCCAATATTCTAATTTTACGGAATCCAATTGTTCATTGTGCTTTTGCTGTCCATTTTTATTTTCGTAGTGCGTATAATTCGTGGTCTTATTTTCCTCTTTATTGTTATTACCATTTGCATGGCGTTCATATATAATTCAAAACATTTATAAAGACCAAAAAGTTCGGTTTAAATATTCAAAAATTCAAATCCTTTGGCCGAAATGGATGTAATACGTCAAATTTTAAAATGCTTAGGCAACTGTTTTCGTTGCAAAGAAGATGATATTCATCAGGTTAGTTTAGCGATATCTTTTTTTTAATTTTTTATAATAATAATTTAATCAAAGAATGTCTAAATATGAACTGATTGAGCAATTAATTATTTATTTGCCTTTTTGATTGGTCACATATCAAACGAAAAAGAATTCCGAAACAAATGAGCGAACACATTTGCTACCGCATCCAATAAACAATAGTCCAACGGTGATTGCTAATAATGGTGATCTATTACGCGAAAATCAAAATGCCATGCCACAAAAAAATGAATTGAATGCACTTAATCGAATAGTGCAAGACTTTGCAACGTAAGTTAATTTATTGAATTCATTGAAATGTTTAACGCATGTATCGCATTCAAATATGAATTGATATTTTACAGGAATATTATCGATGTTGGTGCTATGGATTCACATAATCTAGAACAACAAGAATTAAACGATCGAATCAGAATGTATTCGCATAAATTGTCCCAACAATGGGGAACATTACAAGATGATTCAACGAGTGCCACCAATGGTAAAGCCAAACAAAATACAAATAATAATAATTTCCTTTAAATTTAAATTGAATTTTTTTTTTTTTTGCTGTTATTTACCTTGACCAGGATTATTAAAAGATATTCCAAGTAGCGAAGCGGAAATACTACTGTCAGCTGTTCCTATATCGGAAGCCGATTTGTTTTTGGTAATGTAAACAATTTCGCAAACACATTGAATGATTAATTAAAACAAATGAATTGACATTTCTATTTTTTTTTTTCTTTTTTAGATTCGAAATTTTACACAAAAATCGTATGTAGCATTGAATGACATCAAAGTTGAGCACAAAGAAGATCTTGTTGTACCATTTTGTATTCCATAAGGTTAAAAATTAAATAATCTTTAAGCCCGTATCCACGTCTAAACTATAGAGAAAGGAGCGAATCGAGTGAATATTTTAAATAAGAAATGGCAAAAAATGTGGGAGATTTTTTTCTTTCTTTTGAAATTAAATTTCATATGCAGGCATTGTTAACCAAATAGGGTATACTTGAGTTATGTTACATAACTTTGGTATGGAAATATTTTTATACTAACGAAAGTCGTAAAAATAAATCCATTATGCTTTGAATGCTGTATCAAAATGTATTTTGTTTAATTTGGATTAATAAAACATTTGCGAAAGATTTCCGTTCAATGTTCTTTCAATGTTCATAAAATAAATGTCGCGTAAAATAATTCAACATTAAGTTGTCGTATGGTGCCATCTATTCATTTCGATTTGAATGATTTACGTAATTTGAAATATTCGAAGACGCCCTCTATGAACACAAACCACATGCATTGGTAGACATTTTTGTTGTAAACAAAGTATTCAACGCATTTCGTTAGATCGGATGAAATTTCCGAAAATTTATCAAAATCACTCAAGTTTTTGTGGTTCAAACATCATTTTTTTCTCCAAAATTAATTATTCGAGTTGATGACGGTGTAAAATAACGTCGAAAATATTGGAATCGTTCGTTATTTTTTTTTTTTTTGGGAGATTGTTTGTTTCACGTATATAATGACAAAGGGTGAAGTAAGGCAAAAAAATTCATGAATCTGAAAAAATTGAAAAAAATGAACAATTTCTGTATTATATCGATTGAATGATAAGGACAAACATATTCAAAAAAAAAAGGCAAAAAAGGTAACAAAATGCGTTTTACGTTGTTCATGACTATTTTTTGTTTGTTGAACGTCAACAAAAGGACAAAAACTAGTTATGATGTTTGCGCGGGAATTCAGCTTGTGCATGACAACAGCGATTTTTTTTATTTTTGTCATGCGATGGAACTCATTATAAAAAAAATAGAAAGTTGCCATAGAGTTTGACCGGATGATATAAGAATCTTAAACACATAAAACTTGATCTATTCTACAAGTATTACAATCTGCTTCATTTAACAAACAATTTTATAAAGAAGAAAAAAACACAAACACACACACACACATTTTCAAATCAAAATTATATTTCCAGATGGAAATAACACCACGAACTAGAAGTAGTACGCGCCTTAAGCGGTCACCAACACCAAAGCTATCGGAAAGAAAGAAAAAACTATTCGAGGATCATGGATCACTTTTGGATAAGGTTCCATATGTTCGATTGGAACGAATTATTGTCGAAGAAAATGAAGATTCTGATCTTGGACCGATGAGTCCATTACAGTTCAGTTCAAGTCCATCTTCTTTCAATCGTGTTAACCATTTAACTAAGGGTAAAAACAACAAAAGATGCAATTTTGTCGATTTCATATTTGGCATTAAAAATTGAATTTATTTTTTATTTAAGATGATGCAAAGGGTTGTCGAACCGATTTCGCCAATATTATGGACGAATTAACAACAGATCGAAATTATTCAATGAGAAAATTATCATTGAATTTGAGTAAAAAATTGAATGATCTGGCAAATGATGGCAATGAAAAAGTGAATGACATTATTGACGAGGATGTAGTTGGACCTTTATGCACATCAATGAAAAAATTGAACAGTACAACTGATACACCAATAGCTTCACTTCAAAATGATTCGATTCGGGAAAATTATGAACAACAAATGAAAACACCAAGTGAAATGAACACCATCAATAAAAACCAATCAAATCAAATTCTGCGTGGCATTTCGTTCAGAAAGTCGTTAGTATTTGATACTGGATTAACACCGCACGATGATGATTCCCATACACCGACGGCAAAGCCTAGCGAAAATGATTCAATTGAACGGCCCAAAGCAAAAACATCATTAACATTCAGTGATCCAACCATTTCGGTAAAATCATTTTATGGAAAGCCCAGCGAACAAACGTCACTAGTTAAGAGCATACCAGATTCTTTGGCCATCAACAGCCATGCGTTCGCTGCAGCATTGACCAAATCAAAGAGAACGATGAAAAAGAAATCCAAATCACAATCGTTGGCCAAACGAATGAAAGCCAAAGCGCCCAGCTTATGGCGTTTTAGTGGAAAGAATAAATTTCTTAGAAATAAGCGCCAATCGAATAAACCAAAAATTTATAAGAATAAGATAAAGAAAGTAGTCGAAGCTGAAGTAGAAAGTAAATCAGGAAATTCACAAATTTTTACATCAAATATCGAACAAAATTTGCGATTGCAAAAGATTTTGAAAGATCAAAGCAATGCATTGAATGCTTCGCATGATATTGACTGGACGGGAGCATCTAGAGTCACATCTAACAAAAAACAGACACCACAATTTACGAATAGTGACGATGAAGATGATGAGAATGAAGTTCCATTGACGATGACACCCTCAGCTTCGGAGATACCAGCCGCTAATAAAAATGAACCAATTGAACCGTCCAATCGGAAATTTTTCAAGTCAAGTGGAAACAGTGCAACCAAAAAATATCGCATCATGGGCCGATTGAGTGCAACCGTTAAACGAGGCGGTGACTTGAAATTTGAACCTCCAATCAAGCGAAAGAAGCGCAAACCACACGAAGGTATGAGATTGAACGTAAATTTGGAAAATAGATTAATGAATTTCTTTGAAATATTTTCGTTTGTTTTTTTCTTCGAAAGCAGACAAAATCATTCTTCATACTGAAATATCGAGTATTATAGATCGGCTTTCATCGCCAATTAAGGATAAGGCACAAAATGGAACCATCATAGCAAATAACCTGATTGTTCCATCACTGGAAATGAATGAAACGCACGTCACAACCGTTGGCCAGTCTAATTTCATAGAAGAAATTCAAACGGTCACCGAGATAAATGCACAAAACGTAACGGAGCCCACACAAATTTTTGATGTAAATAAATATCGTCAAATGATCCCATACGGAACAACCGAACCAGCAAAAATAAGCCAACAAGAATCAATTCTTGAGCTGTTGATCACGAATGGAATTTGTGATGACGAAACGTTCAAGATTTTCATTGCTGAGCCCGAATTACATAAAGAGGAGGCATCAAAAATTCTTGACAGTCTTTATTGTGTAAACACTGCAATACCTGAATCATATGAAGATGAAATGTCATCTGAATGGATTGATACCATTCAAACGGCACCTATTCTAATGGCAACACCATTGGAAGAGGATGCATCCCAAATGGCCATCAATTCGAGTAATTTAAAAACGTCATGAGCAAAAAGTTTGGTTTTAGGTCTAATTTATTTGGTTCTTATTGCAGCTTCATTGAATGACAATCATCAAAATTCACAGCAATTATTTCCGATTTTCAACAAAAATTTCAATGCAAATAACCAAAAACAAAGGATTGCTGATTTGACATTTTTGCACAAATCGTCTAAAGATTGGATGCCAATTGGTGATCAACAATATCAAATCGATGCTGGCCAAAAAGCATTTGGATTAAAGCAATGTCCAACATGCGATATGCAGTACAGCGCTCACGAACCAGAAGATGAATTGCTACATTTGAAATATCACAACAGTTTGAATATTTTATCATTCAAAGGCTGGCACAATGAACGTATTGTTACGGAAATCGATGATTGGGGACCAAATGGTCGAATTATTTACATTTGTGAAACTGATAGCAAAGTGAAAAAGGAGCGAATCAAAGAGATATTAGGCGTAGTTGATCGTGATTTGGGCTTTGTATCTCGACAAGAGCTCAAACCAAAGACAGTCGTATGTTTTTATGTGGTTTTTCCTTCAATTTTTGTTTTATCAGTTAATAAAATATTTCGTTTTTTTTCGGCGTACAGGTATATTTGGCGATTGCAAAGCAGCAAATAGTTGGCGTTTTAGTAGCACAACCATTGGAGAAGGCACATCGTTTGAAAACAGAAAATGGCATTGATTTTACATCAGCTGAAATGTATCCAGCCAAGTGAGTTTTATATCATATCACCATATTTTTAGATGAATCCAGAAATTCAATTCATAATTTTTCATCAAATGAATTATTGTTTCAGGTGTGGAATTTCACGTATATGGGTCGCATTGCCATATCGTCGCCATGGTATCGCATCCAAACTAATAACATCGATGCGTGGTCACATTCGATTCGGTTGTTTCTTATCATTCGATGAAATTGCGTTCAGTTCACCAACGGAAGATGGAAAACGGTTTGCGGCATCATTGGCACAACGAAAGGATTTCCTTATTTATGAACAATAAACATATCCCCCGTTCCAAGTGAATCAAATGAAAATTCAATACGTTTTTTTTTTTTTTACAAAAATAAAATAATTTTGCAAACAAATCAAATGCGATGTTCATTGATGATTTGAAGGACTTAATTTTCGTCTATCGAAATAATAATTCAAATGAGCGCGATGTCATTCGCGACATACAGCACGAAGATTTGTCAACACAGCATACATGTGTATGGTGTATACGGTATGCAAGCAATATTTACTGTCATTATAGCGAACAGCGCGCATTCATATGACTTTTATGGAGTATTTGTTTATTAAAAACATATGTGGTCACAGATAGATAACAAACACTGGCACAGTGGAAATTGTCAATTTGTAATATGTAATTCGATTTATTTCATTATTTTATTCCTTCTTTGTACGATCGTTGCATTTGTATTTTTGTGTGTCTGATTTCACATGAAATTCATACGTTTTCATCATTTATTTTTTTTTGTTTTTTTTTTGATTTGGTTCTTGTGTTTGCAAAATACTTCAAGTTCAGATCATTAGTTATAGGCTTCATGTTCAGAGTTCGGACTATACAATACATAAAGCACACAAAAATCATTTTCTCATTTCGGTCAATTTTGACAATAAACGAAAAACGAAAAAAGAACAATATCAAAAGACAGTTTAGTGGGACCAAACGTCTATTCGAATGATATGAATAAAAATATTTATATTTCAAAATGGCCACGAAATTTCAAAGAACAAATGTGACAAGATAAATAAATAGTAAATAAACGCTTTACGATTGTATTTAAAATTGAAATCATATGAAATACAGCGATACACACCAAAGATCATTCATTTGCCATTTTTCTATTCTAATTCTTCTTTTTTGTTTTTCTTATTCGATTTTTTTCGAGTTTTGTCAAGTGTTTCGGAATGTGATGTTTCATTTTTTGATTTGTTCATTTTCCACGCGATTCGGCTCACGGACTTCTCATTCACCTCAATGAAAGTTTTACCAATTCTAATGACAATTGTATATAAATATTCGAACTGCATGTACACAGCAAAGGGCTAATTAACCGGAAATTTAATTGAATTAATTTCCATTCCATCGAAAATAAACATTCAAATGGAATAAATAATGAATGGAAGGCACAACAGAACGAACTGATAAGAGAGTTTTGGTGATTTGTGTTAGAATCAATTTTGTAACGAGCCACAAAAAAAAAACGTCCGTTACGGACTCTGTGCTTGTGATAAGTTCACATATCAACGACAAAACCAGTGTGGTCCATCCGATAAATGAAGCCAAGCTTGTTTTCATTCGGACTCTTCGCACTTAAGTGCGAAATAATAATATTAATTAATATTATCGCTCTATTCGATGATAAATAAAGTAAAATAAAATATAAAAAAAACAAACCAATGAAATTCTTTTATCAAAGAAACGGCATTTTTAAGATCATAGATCGTTTAACATAACGCGTATGTTCAAATGACATCGTCCATATTTACGATTTGTGATTGTTTTCTTGGATTTGATGGAATTTTGCATATGAAAAATAAATTGTTTCGGTGTTCAGAATCTTATTAAACCGAATCAGAAGGATAAAAAAATTAATAGAAAAACCGTTTATTTTCGATTCGTTAAGAAATTTTCAGATGTAGGACACAGTGATAAGTTAATATTAATACCAAAAGGAAGTTTACATTAAATTTCGTCACATCCGAAAAAAAATGGTTTGTGTGTGAAAAACGAGAAAGTGTCGAGACAAATAAGCCCTGAACATAATTTATTCGCGCAAAAATTGACCAAACATCTGGTATAATAATTTCTAATCACAATAATTCGTTGTGCTTTTCCAACAAAATAGCTGCGAATCGCATAGAATGGATTATTATTATAATAATTATTATGGCGAATAAAGTTAAAGATGTTGAAATACCTGTAGAGGAACAACAACAATCATTGGAACAACAAAATCCATTGGCAACATGTTCGTGCACAAAAATATCAACAATGCAATTGTTTCATGAAATGAAACAACAATTTCCAACTGTTCCCGATCATGTTGTATGCGAATATGTTGAACAAAATTGCCATAATCCATTGGCTTGCATAGATAATTTACAAAAATATCCAAACTCAGCGAATGTGTATCCGCAAGCGTTACGCAATCAACCAAAGAAAAAGAATCCAAATCGAAATTCAGCAATCCAAAAACGATCAGAGCAAATGGGCTCAACCGCGAATAAAAATCCAAAACATTTCAAACAAACAGTAAACAATATCCAGAGTTCAAATGAAAAAAACGTTCCACAATCACAAAATATTCGGCCAAATACTTTAAATCTACCAAATTTGAATTCACCAAAAGTGAATCGACCGACAAGAACAGCTCCACCGCCGCCATCTGGTGTTACCACCCCACAAAAATCCCATGCCAATCAACAACCATTGAATCTATCGTTGAATGTGATTGTTTCGCCGGTCACACCAAATGGCCAACAAGTGCGATCGCCACGATCAAATCAATCCACATCGGTTAGTTTTACATTACATCAGCCAAATAATAGCAAAACCGTCACAATACCCGTTAATACGAATCCAAACCTAACGAATGCCGATTCCAATGAAAACTCACCCAATTTGAAATATACAAGCTCTGCATACGATCCAGAATATGGATGTCAAAGCCGTTTAGAAATCACTGTGGCCGGCACAAGTCCATTGAATGGCATCACCCCATTGGAAGAAGGTCAACCAAATATGAATAACGGAATCATGTCACCTGTGCTCAATAGCAATTCAATGCAAACTTCAGCACATATTTTACCATGCGTTACAGCTAGTCCAGAATTTATTGAAGAGAGTCCGTAAAATTGTGTTTTTTTTCTGAATTTTTTCTATGTTAACTATTGATATTTTTACTTTCGGCTTTTTTTTCAACAGCTGATACGGTGCATCATCAACAGTTGAGTAAACAACGTTTGATAGTGGAATTGGAAAAAGAACGAAATGGCCTCGAAAGAATGCAAATCGAAATTCAAGCAATTCAACTACCAATTCCTGAAGACGGAATAAAAATTTTGAGCAAAGAGATTGAAACACTTCGCAGAGATTGTGATCAAATGTCACGAGAGGTCGAAGAGGCTGGCCCATCATATGGTGAGCAGAATGTAAAGTATAAACAATAGACAATATATATTGATATTTCTTTGCACAGTACTTGGCGAGACAAATGAAGCTTTTTATAAAAACGTTTGTACGGGTCAACATCGACAGGCATTGAGACCGCATCGACCAGCTCCAATACCAAATATTCGCTTGAATCAAAATCCTATATCGTTACCTAATTGCCAGTTATCCTCTACAGTGCCATCGTATGTATGAGCCAAAAGTTTTCCATTTTGCTTAGGATCAATTTCGAAAGATCTTTTTTATTTTTCCTGCAAATTTTTATTTTCAGCTATCAAAATTCAAATGAAGCGAGCACAAGTGAAGAGACATCAGGATGGAATTGTAATACTTGCACATTCCGGAATAAACTGTCACAACTAAATTGTGAACTGTGTGCAATGCCATTTTTATCAGCGGGTATTGGAATGAATCCAATCTATAATTGTTCAATTTTGCCAAATGCAATGCCAACTTTCCCACTAACTCAATACGCTCAAATGTCGATGCCATCTTATTTGTCACAACAATATTATCCACAAATGCCTTATGTTGTTTATCAATCATCAAATCCGAATCAAACAACTGTTATACAACCTCCATAATATATCAATGGATATCAAACACAAACAATGGCCACCTATCAAAATCCTTAGGCGACGCATTAAAAAAAAAATAAAATAATTATTGCCTAATAATTAATAACTTCAAATTGGATTCAAATTAATTCATTTAAAAACAAAGAAATTTTTTTTTCCAAACGAATGAATTAAATTGATTTTTGTTTTTTCAATCATGGCGGCCGAAAATTTCCGAAAGGAACATACACTAACCGCTCCCTAACTGATTTGTTTGGTTTTGTTTTTGTCTCATTCATTTCAAGGGATGAACTTATTTATCCATTTGAATGCAAAAATTTGTTCAGTTCATATGGTTGCATTATTACCAAATTAAGACAGCTCTCAACCGGATTAAATCCAGCAACGGGGAAAACTTCTTCAGAACTCGATACCAGAATTATTGTTATCGTTGCTTCGACACATATGAGTACATTCGGAAGTGAAAATAAGCTGTAACTGAAAATTCAAATTTATTTTTTACAAAAAGAACACATCCCACAGAGTATGAAGATAATGATACTGGTATCGAGTTCATTAGAAATATCAGTGAGATTTTCGTCTTTCAGATTGAACGGTTGTTTGCTTTGCGTGGAAATGGCTACATTTAATATTTTGTATTTAAATTCGTTCGTTTGTTTTCTCATACACAAATTTTTTGTCGCTTTATGAATTCCTAACTTATTTGAAATGCTCATCGCTTGCGAATTTTGGATAATTCTAACCAATGGAATTCGTTGACAGGTAATTCCGAAATAATTTTCCGACTGGCTTAAGTCAATTATCGCTAGTAAATGTGCTTGTTGTTAAATTTGGTTTCAAGGCCAAATTAGCTGTCCATCGTCCACTCATCGCAATTGCATTATTATTTGTTCATTCTTATATTTTCTCTATGTCACGCAGTGATGTCGGCAAATGGTGAAGACATTCACATACACCTGTTTCCGGGCCAAAACAGTAAGATATTTTGATGGGAAATTCATCACAGTTTTTCAATTTCAATATTTTCATAAATTTTTCCGTTGCCTTTTTTTTTTGGGATCAATATTTCAGGTGTGATACATTCTTGGGTCGTATCGTAATAATCGACTGTTTATTAAATATTTATTTTTGGATTCCGAATCGTGGACGAAGCAGTTAACATCTATCAAAAATATGTTGTTCGGAAAATCAACCAGTCTAAATCCGGAACTAATAAGTGTTATACAATTTAAAACAATTTAATGAAAAATTCGAATATTTCTATTTAAGTATTCCCGCTATGAATATAATAAACTAAAATCAAAATCAAAATCAATAGGCCAAGTCTATCAAAAAATCATTTAGGCTTTCAGAATGTTTCTGGCTGAAGTTTTTTTTTCTCTCCGACACAATCTTCTGTAGTGTAACCGAAAAGAATCGCAATGATCAAAGTTGTATAACATGCAATATTACTTTTAAGAAAATGACACACAAATGGAAACCATTCACTCTGAATATCATTTGTCGTTGGCTTTTAATTTCTTCGAATCGTTCGCACATCGAATTCGGTCAAAACATATAAAATGACGATCGATAGATCCATTCACTTTTCGTTCAGTCTCGTTCAGTCTGTGCGTTTTTTTCTTGTGCTTTGAATTTGGGTTTCTCATTTTTCTTATCATTTCGAGTGCAGGAATAATCGGATAATGAGATTGTTATCAAGACTATCCTTTTGAAATAATAAACCCCTCTTTTTCATGCTTCTGTGTCAATTCGTTGTAATAATCAAGCTTTCGACGATGTTATCCTTTCGCAATGAATTTATTTAATTCATTCATCGAGCTTAAATAATATTGAATGGATACTAAATTTGAAGTTCAAACAAAACAAGGCCTTAATTTCCCATGACAGACATAAAACGATCGGAAAAAATTTCACTTTTATCGCTTAAGTATAAGCGCACAAATATAAAACTCGTTTTAATTAAACTTCCAACTCAAATGACACAATTCACAGTCCGTACATTTTTTTCCTCTTATTTTGTCGCGACTTTATCGCGTTATTTTCAGTTTGATTGTCAGTTTTATATTTTTTATCTCATTTTTCTCCATATATATTTATATACATATATATATATATATTAATATAGGTTGAGTCTGTGGTGATACCCACCAAGTCTAGTTAATCGTCCAATGCCAATCGTTAAAATAAAATAAAATTATGCATTCGGTTTTTTTTTTCTTTTTTGTTTTCGTCTCTCGAATGTATTTTACTTTTCTCATCGAACTCTCATCAAACGATATCAAATGTGATTCTTTTTGTTAACAATTTTTCATACTACAATCAAACCGATCAAAAATAATAGCAATTTAAAATAGGTAAAAATGATGCTTATAACGGTTAACGGTAAGACGGGGAATATTTAGCGATCCGTGTACATATGCACCCGACATCGAAATAACAAAATAATCATTTAATTTATGGTTGTTTGTTGTGTTGGCTGTTGTTGTGAATGCATTGAAAGTGATCCAAGTGTTCGATTACTTTGTATTCGGAAATAAAAACGGTTTATTATTAATATCGAAACGGTTTCTGAAGTGGCCAACATCTGATCAACCAAGAAGATGATGACACACCTTCAAACTCTGAAAATTGACAAAATGTTTGATGTGCGCGTTGCGCGTACACCTCAAATTGAATGAATTGAGATGAAGAAAAAAAGAAGAAAAAAAAATAAGAAAAAATAAGAAAAAAATGAACCAAAAATCGAAAATTATTATTACATAACAATCGAATAACCGTTGTACAGATATTAATAGATGAATCCGGTGTTAATTGGATCCTCTTCTTATGTGATCAGTGATCATTCGTACATAAACTTGATCTGAATACCGTTCAAGATTCACTTTTTCGCGAATCGTTCGATGCGAAAGGTTGTGCATTGTACATTCCGAATTTTAGCCAATTTCCAAAGTTAATCCACATCGGAATAATAATAATAATAATTGCACATTTTGAGAAAATTAACAGAACGATGAATAAGAAGAAAACCGACCCAATAAATTAGCGAAATAAATCAAGTGGTTTTTTCCCGATTTTGGATTGGAATTTTTGGTATATTCAGTCTCCTCACAATTTTCGATCCCGTATTATTGTCGAGTGAAAGGAAAAAAAACAACACACACACACACACACACACACTCACAATCGAACTGAACAGAAAAGTGAACAAAGAAAACAAGTTCCAAATGTTTATCACAAAATTATTAGCGGTTATTATTCTAAACAGTAATTCAATAATATGGTGGCACGATGATTGTGTTACAGCTTTTTATATTGGCAATATCACAGCCATAAATAAATACGTTCTGAATGATATAAGGGGTGAAGGTTTTCCAAAATTTCCACCCACGACGCGCAACCAAAATCTAAACACCGGCAATGGACATTTTGATGGGCAATTTTTATCCGTTCGTAGTATTCAAGCCGATATGAATTCCTGTGGCACGCGTTCAGTTAGTTTTAATCCCAAACGAAATGGAAAAATTATCGGTGGTAATGTGGCACCATATGGTGCATTTCCCTGGCAGGTCCAATTACAAATATTCAATTACGAAAAAAGTATATATGAACATCATTGTGGTGCAGCTGTTATTAGTGAAAGAATCGTATTGACCGCCGCGCATTGTTGTGAGGTTGTTTCCATTTACTTTTACTAACCTATAAATTTGTTATTAATGCGGTTAAAAATAAATTTATATTGTTAACAGATATCTCAGCAGCCATATTTGCATATAGTCATTGGCAATCATGATATAAATAAATTTGATCAATACGAACGACAATTTCGCATTGAAAGAATTGTAATGCATCCGGAATTTCGACGGATGGGACCGTACAGCAATGACATTTCAGTGATTAAAGTTGCATCGCATAATGATGCTGGCATCAATTTCAATACACATGTCAAACCGATATGCCTCCCAAGATATGATGCCATATCACGACCAGGCACTTGGTGTACTGTCACCGGATGGGGAGCTCAAAAACGTAAATTACAATTTAAAATTTACCATTTATACCAAACCGATTGTGTGACATTTGACCATTTTCCTTTTTTTTTTTAAGCTAAGGATAATAAAAGTTTGGCGCCAATTTTACGAGCTGCTGCAGTGCCATTACTTGACATGCAAACCTGTAGATCGTCTGGTGTAAATCGTGGTCGGTCGCAGAATATTTTGGACACAATGATCTGTGCCGGTAAATGTTCATATAAATAGTTTTACTTTATGAATATGAATATATGAATAAATGAATAAATATGTAATCGATGGCTCGCAGGTCTGTTACAAGGAGGCGTAGATGCATGTAGTGGAGATAGCGGTGGCCCCTTAAGCTGTGAATATCAAAACAAATTTTTCATTGTTGGTGTGGTCAGTTGGGGTGAAGGATGTGCACAGGCAAATTATCCAGGTGTTTATACACGTGTCGGTTCGTACATCGATTGGATCGACAATACCATAAAGCAATTGAATGCCGATTGATTGAACGCCATTATAAATGTTTTTTTTTTGTTTGGCAATTATTTGGTTTTTTAATAAAAATATTTTTATTTAATTCTATTATTTCCTTTTACGTGTTTGGTGATTCGCTTTGAACTTGAATCGAACCTGTAAATTGACACATTTGATATTCTGCTTGTTTGACCGCATTATTCTGTATCGGCGATTGTATGCTGTCAATACCTGTCGTTTGAATGATTTTGATTTGACGTTTGAGAATGAATATTTCCATTTGAAGCATTTGAATTCGCTGATTTACTTCTCGAAGTTCCCACAAAATCGTTTGACGCCCATTTGCAGCCATATGACTACTGTTGAACTGATTAAAATGGTAAGAATTGCGATGGTGATGTTGCCTTTTTCTCGGTTGCATTCGAAACGTATTAAATGCTGGCCGATTTGCCATCATTTCTCTTGACCAATCATTCATTCGATGATAATTATTATTTCTTGGATCTGGAAAAAATGAATTGATTCATTGAATTTGAACAAATACAAATTCCAAATTTAATTTACAGTAACGCCTTTGAGTTACTACTTCGATTTGTTGTTCTGAATCGTAATTCATTTTTCAAAAAAAAAATAAAAAAAAGAATAAACTCGCTATAAATTGTAATGTTTCTTTTTCCATGTGATTCGTTCAATTGATTGTGTAACTTTGAATTGAATATCGGTACATATCTTCATCTTCCAACGGAGATAGTGATAATTCTGAGCATGAAAATCAAAAGTGCGTTCTATTGCTTTATTTATTTTTTTTCTTTTGCGCCTACAAAATGCATCTCTTTCTAAAATTCTTAGCCGTTCGCGACATAAAATGCGACAAACAAAACCGTTTCAATTCGATTTTAATGTGATTTCCGTGTGACAGATGGCGACACCTTCCCATTTATCATTTCACCACATATTATGAGCTCAAAAGTGATTGTTTAAAATGAAAAGAATAAATTGAATATTAAAATAGTTTTGATTTTTCGCTGGAATTTATTGCTTAAATTGTAGTAATTATTAATTAGTTGCTGGAAAAATGTCATCAACAGAGATATTAAATTGAAAGAGTTTTCGACGTACATACATCGAGACCAAAGATTGAAAACGTTTGACAGTTCCAAAACATTACGTATTACGTACAAAATAGCTATACTTCAGTTCGTAACACGAATCCAATGAAAAAAGAAGGAAAAAAATAAAAAGTAAGAAGAAGAAGAAGAAGAAAAAAATTGTGCCCAGCAAAAGAAGTGGAAAAGATATATTGCGTATTTTTTTTTGTTCATTTCAAATATTTCACGCGAAAGGAAAATATTGCATTTCAGTTGAGTGAATTAGATAGGACAGACAATACCATCGATCATAAACAGCGTATACAAAATCATTTTAAAATTGAATGTTCAATCGTAACAATCTGAATTGAAAAGTTTACTGAGCTAATCAAGAAAAGACACGAAACACTCATTTGAAATTTTGATTATTTTAATTTGTGTGTGCTTCTTGAACACATAATTTTTTGGAATTTTTATTGATTGTCGTTTCATTTCGGAATCACTTTTTTTTTAAAAAAACAAAAAAAAAACAAAAAAAAAAATCTTTTGTCGAAAGCGTGAACGAGTTTTGTGTTTGAGGTAAATTGAAAGTCTGACAACATTTTGTATTATTAATTATCGCAAACGAATTTGGTTTTTTCCTCTCTTTTTTCGTATTGAAATTTGATTAAAGTTGATTTCACGAGAAAACCCCGCGTACATTTAAAGTGAAACAGTGAACCGACATAGAATCGAATATATTTAAAGGGAAACTCATTCTGTCGAAATAAGAGAAAAAACCAACAATTATAAGTAATAATAAGTAATAATAATAATAATAATAATTGATTGATTTGCATTTTTTTTTTGTTTCATTATTTGAAGTTCTTCTAAAGGAAATCAAAAATCGAAAACATGCATACATTCATTGAAAACAGTGCAGGTGTGCCAGCATTTTTGGCAAAACTTTGGCGATTAGTTGAAGATGAGGAAACGGTCAATTTAATTTATTGGAGTGCAGTAAGTTGAAAAACAAAAAATATATTTCTCTTTAATCTTCAGAGTAACGAATGCTCTGTCTCAAATAGTGAAAATGTGGAATCGGTTTTACTCATTTTTATTTATCATCTGTGTAATGCGTATTTTGTGTTGAATGTTGAACTCATGATGTGTCCTTTGTAATCCAATCGACGAAAAGAGATTATTACGAAGTGAATGATGAATAAAAGTGTTTTTTCATCTTCTGTTATTATTAATATTGATTATACGCATAATATGTCCAAATGCAATTGTGTTGACAACAAAATTCAAGACAATTTTTGTTTTTCTTTCATTTCTTGTGTACATGTTCGGTAAGCCGCATTAAGTTGTATGTGATGGAAAATTTCCAATGTTTTTTCAGCGTTCGATAGCGAAATGAATAGTCAACAAAGTATTTATATATCGGAATATGATTGCGTGTCCAAAGTGAACAAAACAAGAAAAAGAAGAAAAAAAAACAATTTCTCTATTGAATTCCTTTTATTGCATATAAACAACAAATAACAAAACACAGCACCATCGCCGACATATATAAACGTTTTGTCTACGATTTCGGTACAGATTTGAAAGAGTGCGATAGAATAAAAAAAAAACAGAAACAAATGTCTTCTTCAACGTGTTCGGATGCGCAATATTCACATGTTTAATATGCGGATGCGGTATATGCGTTGTTAAAATTTATTTTCAAGGACAAATCAAGACAAATTAATTTTTTCTCTTCTCTTTGCATTCGACTGTTTGCTGTGCTGTTCTTTTGCTTTCTCTCATCATAATCATTGCCATTCAATTGGTTACTAATGTCAATCAATCCCTGTGATTTTGAGGCATTGTGTTTTTTTTTTTTTTTCAAATAATTTGATGTTTTGAAATTTTTTTTGAATGGTAGCTATTCGGCCAAGTCAATGTCAATTGCTAACATTTCCAATTTTGATCGCTGATTATTACCATTCGAATTTCACATAGATGTTTATTTGCATCAAAACAAAATGAGGGACATATATATATATATATGTATATTCGTGAGTTTCGATTATATCTTCAAAATTCATCCGTTTGATCGATGAGAACTAATTTTATCTTTCCTCACCACTGGAATAGCACCATGGCGATATCATATTAATTTGATAGTTGATTTTTGAATCAATTAAATATTTCTCTCAATTTTCCGATGAATTCAATCAATTCAATGGCGTTACGATGGAAACCATTCTATTAATTCCAATAATAATCATTCATAAATAGTCGATTTATATTGTATATTCAAACAATTTCACCTTTTGCCCAAACATGATTGCTACGAATCGATGATCAATTGCCTACTCGGGCAAAGCAAATATTTTTTTCTATCGCCTTCGTATCGATCATCAATGATTATGCCCTGGACATGGCGCCACCTGTGTAGAAATTTGAGATAATTCGATTGAAAAACATCTTAAATGTTGATGAAGTGGTTGAAAAAAAAACCAAATGAGAAATTAACGTTGAAAAAGACTGCGCTGTTACTGAATCGATTGGAAATATCACCGACAGTTATATCCATCTCCGATCAATCTCAGTTGTTTGGACTTTTGAGGAGACAAGTGGTGTTACAATCCACACTATATGATTTAGATGTATCAGACATTGCACAAATTCTCGATCATTGGCCATTTAGTCAAATTGCATAGCAAAATTCTGACTGGTTTTCATAACAAAATCCTAAGTTTTTGATTCTATGAAGTTTGAAAATTGTCTTAATGAGATTGTTGATGTTGATTTTGTTGGCGTGTTTTAATAGGAAACACAAGAAAGAAAAACAAATTGATTTAAAATTACAACATGCGATACACTTTTTTCACCCAACTCTAACTCCCCATCTCTGTTTCTCTGTCTCTCTCTCTCTCTCTCTCTGTCTGTATCTAGTCAGTCCATCTTCTCCCTCACACTTTCAAGCTCTGTTTTAATTGCAGTGACCGGTGTGACGACTAGCCATTATTATAATAAGCATCTAGCAATTAAACCATATGCAATTGCAATCGAATATGTTTCGATCAATGTTGTCTACTGTTTATGGTGTATCGCAAATGCATTTGCCATATGCTTTTTCCATATTTGCATCGTTATTAGTTATTGGAATTAATAAAAGAAAAAAAGCTGTACAACACAAACAGATAACAAATCTTTGTTATATTTATTATACGTAGTTGAAAACATTTTTGTATGATTTATTTGAAAACAATTGAATGTGACATCATCAACGTGATGAGTTTGTGTATCATGCATTATATTCAATCTTTATTTCCTCTTTCGCCCTTTTTCCATCTCAAATCCCATTTTGTTTTATTCTTTGATAGATATTTTCTCGGTTTTGTTCCATTTATGTTTGATTTAAATATAATTTAATAGAATTTAATATTATTGAAATGAATTCAATTGGATTGTGTGTGCATGATTGCTGAATGCACGTTTCAATGTCCATATGTGGTTTCATTTAGACGATTTTCCTCTCCCTATTGCTTTCATTTCCTCTGCTCACTTCATTTCATGCAATTTTTTCACGTTATGATCACTTGAAATGTTTTATTCCAAAATTCGTTTTTCTTTTTTAAACCATCGATAATGAACATTTTTTTTTTTCGATTTGTTGTGGCAATTTCATGTTTCATCTATCGCATTACTGATGCCAATTGGATTCACATAATGAGTTCTTTCTTATCATCGAACACAAATCACAAACAATTCAATCCCATTAAATGAGCTCGTAAATGGAGAAATGAAAACAAACGGTGATTTAAATATTTCGGTTATGGATTTTGGGCAACCAATATGTCGTAGTATGGGCTATGAGCATTTTATTTGATATTTAATATTCCTTGACTTTATTATTATTATTAAATGTGCAACTCACATTTTACAATAGCAAACATCAAAGTTACGTTGAATAATGAGCATAACCGATTCGCATATCGCATATTCTAAATACCATAAAATTTCCTTTACGCCATGATAATAATAATTGATTATTATTTTTCATTAATGAATTTAGGATGGGAAAAGTTTTATTATTCAAAATCAGGCCCAATTTGCTCGAGATATTCTGCCGCTTAACTACAAACATAACAATATGGCCAGTTTCATTCGGCAGCTAAATATGTGTAAGTATTGCAAAAAAAAAGGAATACATAATAATGTTTCGATAAGACTAATTTGTAAGTTCAATTTTTATTTTAATTTTTTTTTTTTTGTAGATGGTTTCCACAAAATAACATCACTGGATGGTGGCGGTCTTAAATTCGATCGTGATGAAATGGAATTTTCGCATCCATATTTTCAACGGGATCATCCATACTTATTGGAGCACATTAAACGCAAAATTTCAACGGCCAAAACAACAAATACCGATGAAAAATCAAATGTTAAGCATGAAATCGTTTCAAAAGTACTGAATGATGTTAAATTAATGAGAGGTCGCCAGGATTCGTTGGACAATCGATTTGTGTCAATGAAACAAGAGAATGAGGCATTATGGCGTGAAGTAGCAATTTTACGTCAAAAACATATTAAACAACAACAAATTGTCAACAAATTAATTCAATTTTTGGTAACAATTGTTCAACCGAATCGTGGTTCAGGCATCAATTCAATGGGCGGAATGAGCGGTGTTAAACGACGTTATCAATTAATGATTAACGATGTACCAGATACATCAAAAGTTCGCAAAACATCAAGAGCGCCAGCATCTCCGATGAATGAGGGCCCCGTTATACGTGAACTAAACGAAGAGCTACTTGACACATACAATGAAATCGATGATGAAGCTAATTCACCGTATGTTGTATCACCGGACAGTTTTCAAGCAGCATCAGTTGAATACGAAGATGATGATAATTATTCAGATGATCAAATAATAACAGATGATGATGGTGGTATCAATTCAAATAATATAAATCAAGAAATTCAGTCATATAATACAGCCGATTATAATAATGATTTGATTTATGAAAAAAATTCGAAAAATAATATTAAACCTATCATTGGTTTGCTGACTAACGATGCGGGAACATTGGTTGACGATGCAAATGTTGATGATATTGAAGTTGAAGAGTTATTGGACAATGTAACATCGGGTGCCGCATTTTCGAATGCTGAACAAACAACAAAACTACCTCTGCAACAACAGCAACAGCAGCAGCAGCAGCAGCAGCAACAGCAGGTATTGACTGGAACGGGAAAAATTGCACCAACATCGGCCACAATTATCAAGGGTGTGCCAAGAATTCGATCAAATGTTGTTGTTGCAAACACTCCATCAGGCTTAAAACGTTTTCCAATTGTTATTGGACGCGACGCAACTAAGTCCCAACAATTAGGTAATTGATTGATGAAATAAATGCACATTGCATATTGCACATTGCACGTTCCATTGACATCATTTCATTTCATTTCTAAAAATATCATTTATTATGACAAATAGCCAATCAACCGCAACCGATCAACGTGCTACGTACGAATGCAACGGGAAAAAGTCTTCTTGATGCAAAGAAAATCAAAGCAGTTAGACAACAACAGATTATTCAACAGGCACAACAGGCCCAACATGCCCAACAGGCACAGCAACAGCAGCAGCTACAGCTGCAACAGCAACAGCAGCAACAGCAAAAGCAACAGCAGCAACAGCAACAGCAGCAACAGCCTAAGCAAATTATTCAAACGATATCCGTCCCACAAGAAGGAAATAACAAACCGATTTTGATAACTGTTGGCAAAACACTTGGTCAAGCTCCGACGACCAGCTCACAAAATGCTGCAACTGCTGAAAAATCATACAAAAACAAAACTGATTTTATCAGTTCGGAAATTCCAACAGCTTTGTTCGAAAATGATGATAGTCAGGTTAGTTGATTGTTTGAAATCTATTGGTATTTATATAAATGATAAATATTAATTAGATCATCGCGCCATCTCAATCAATTCATTTTAAATGGAAACTCTCCCGGTAACTTTTTTTTTTCGATTTTCTTTTTTTCTATTTTGATGTAGGGTAACTTCGATAACAGCAACGTGCTCAATGATATAAGCAATGAAATGAACAATACATTGGACACAAATCAATTGGCTGGAAGTTTTGGTGATGTAATGCCAGATATAGTTGGTACAGGCGGACCATCTGATAATATGACAGTTGCTAAATATAACACTCGATTAATTGATGATGACATACAAAAAATCAATTCATCGTAAGTAATTATTATAATTAATAATGCATTGAGAATTCAATTAAAACACTTTATATTATTATAATTGTGATTGATGGAGATTTTCAAAAAAGAAGAAAAAAAAGAAGGAAAAAAAATATCCTTATTATTGGTTCGGCCATACGGTGCTTTCGATCCAATCCAAAAAGTGATAAACTCTGGTATAAACACCAGGCGATGAAAGATCCCCACATTGTTTGGCGAACGATGTAATGCCATTTATCATGTACATACATGCAAGATATGGATGATTTATTTGAAGTGGACCACCAGAATCACCCTAAATATGTATAAATATCGTTCAATTAAAATCGTTATCAATCAATATGATTTGTTCAATTTGAATCGATAACAAGCATATTACCTGACATGTGTCCTTTTTCTCAGTATGAGAACCAGCACAAAATTGTTGCTCCGGCAAAATGCCGTATCTCAATTGAGTCGTACGTGATTCACTTAAATAGGTTGCATTACATTCGTCATCTGTGAAAAGTTCTAAAGTAACCTTTTGAAGAATATCACTACCGGGTCCTCTGAAATCCGTTCTTCCCCAGCCTGTTGCAATCGCTGTTTTTGTATTCGTTTCATAACCTTCTGGTAAGCAAGCCGGTCGGATTAAATGATTAATTTCAATGCGGGTGGCCAAACGAACGAGTGCAATATCATAATATTTAGCGGCACGTTTAAATTGCGGATGTGGTATCTTTTCAGCAATATCAACACGTAATGGTCGATCATTACGATCGTTGCTTAAGTCATGTTCACCAAGTAGCACATACTTAGCAACACCTCTGTACATTGAATGAATGGACAAAAGGAAATCAAAATGGTATCGGTTAATCATGAATTTCAAAAAAAAAAAAAAAAACAACAAACAAAATCCTTTATTTACTGATATCGACTAAGTTCCACACAATGCGCGGCTGTCAAAACAAAATCCTCGCTAATTAAACTGCCACCGCATCCCCAAGTTATTTTGTCCGTATTTGTTGATTCGATGCCAATCAATGCCTATACAATAGAACACAATCTATTTCATATCAATTTCATTTTTTTTCTTTGGTTTTTTTTTTTTTAATTTATTATTGAAATATGAAATACCATATGTGGAAACTCATTGGGTATGGCATTTTCGCCGCCCACAACAAAAGGAACGGTTGATGAGCGACAGTGCAAAATTTTTTCTAAAATTGGTCGATCATTGAAACCAATCGTTGTCCATCTCTTTTCATATTTGGCATCTTCATATTCTCGACATTCTAAAACCAATAGATAAAATTCACAGTGAACTGTGAATACACTATTTCGAAAGAAAAAAAAAACCACAAAATAATCAAAATTTTAACGAACTTTTCTGACTAATACGAGTTGGAACTGGTGTTGTAGTAATTTTAGTGTCGACTGGCACAGAACAGCACACAATTTGTTCACGTCCAAGGAAACCACATTGTGTTGGATACAATCCTTTATTGACAATATCATCAACGACGTCTGGGCAATCTTTCAACACTTTGCATACACCTTTAGCGCCACTTCGGGCCACATCGCATCTATCGCCAACATGCAAACAAAGTGCCAGCAATGGCAAAATGCCAGCACATAATGATGCTACGAATAAAAATCTCATATTCAATGTGACGTACAAATCACAACTGGTTTAACTAATCTGAAAATACAAAAATTGAAGAAAAAGAAATGAAATGAAATTTTTGAGCAACAATTACCATTAACATAGTTCATTTCAAAATTCTATTTTATTCAAATTTTCCAACAGAATGACTTGAGTTTGGTCAAATAGAAAAGGTTACAAACATCAATATAAACCGATCGATGACGTCAAATTAACATATATATATATATTGGTTTCAAACAATTCAAACCGAAGTGATTAGTCAAAACACGCACTGTCTAACACAAAAGCATTATGGCATATGATAACAAAAATTTGGCCCGACCGTTTTCGGCTTCGATTTAGAAGATAGCCAAAGTAGAAAAAAAATTAAAATTTTCGATTGCAACAGCAATGACTCCGAGCTAATCGAAGAAAAAACAGAAAAAAATTGAAGCCAAAATCCTGAATCTGTCTCGTAAGAATTGAGATTTTACTAATTGTTTGCTCTTTGTTTTGTTGTTTTGTTCCTGCAGATTTGAACACTAATCCATGATTTCTGTTTACACATGATTTTTCTGTTAATTTTGAAGAGCAATATTGATGTGATTGTAATTGATAGTGTTGAACTGTGTGTAGTGTTAACACTCGACAACACACAATAAATGTCACAAAATTCATGAAGCGAAGTGAAGGAACAAGAAAATGCTACAAAACCGGTCTTACGCAGAGAGCAAACGATATTGTTGATGCGAACACGATTCACAGTTTACAGTCTTATCTGCCTGTTAGCATTCATTTTGTGTATTTCGTATTTAAATTTTTGACCTGTGAGAGACACACAGAACAATCTCTGATTTTGTTAA
>GL501467.1:171104-198562 GCA_000149185.1 Mayetiola destructor | reverse complement strand
AACACACACACACACACACACACACACACACACACACACTTTTACCGTCAATACCAACAATCCGCTTATTACTACCATTACTGTTCAATAGCTCAAAAAGAAAAAAAAAAGAAAAAACGAAACATCAAGCGAACGACAAAAGAAAAAGAAAGATTTTCTAAAATGGCGATATAACGTCTCCTCAGAAAAAGACTATATGTGAATTATATTATCGCAATAAAACGCTGAATTTTCCATTTTGTGCAAATTTGTTTTCTATGTTGTTTGTTCCATTTTATAAATAGAATAATAAGTATTTCCAAACAAAAATATTTTCCCAAAACGCTACCATCAAGTGGTAACAAAATAAAACAAAATCCAATCCAAAGCGAAATGTCTTACTAGAGTTTGATTATGCATTTGTGTGTCGATTTGGTTCTTCTTTCTTAAATTTGGTTAAATTTTAAAAAGTTATATCGTCTTCGATTGTGATTTGAATAGATTTTAAATATTTTTAAAATTCCCATGGTTTTCTTTTGATTAGTAAATATTGGAATCTCTTCTTTTAAAACGGATATTGCAAAAAAAAAAAAAAAACAATCATAAAATCAAAATAAAGGTGTGAATCATAGTCGTCAAACGCAAATATTATTGTCAGAAATGAAAAGTTCAGTGAATTCTGTGATGTAAAACAACAACAAAATATATAAAACAAAACGAAAAATCGATTAAATCAATAATATAAAATAAAAACTATGAGAAAATCCATCCAGTTTACAATCGATCCCAGTGATTTAGGTGAATTTAGCCATTTATTTTTTGCACATTTTTTTATTAGAATAATGCATTTTCTATCCTATTTCTTCGCTGAAAAAAATTTAAAAATAATGACGACCTGCAAAAACATAACAAACAAATTGATGAGCGCACATATTGTTGACTGGGCATTTCATGGACAAAATTAAAATATATTCAAAAGAAGACAAAAAAAAAACGATTCCTATTATTTTGTACTTTGATCGCTTGCATTCGATGAACATGAGCATATATCACCTCAATGTTATCTTAATAATAATCAATGATAACCAACCAAACATGACATCTCCATGAGATCTCATTTTAATTTTATTTTGATTCATTTAGTTTTTATTAAATGATTTTTGTTATTATTATCGTCATTGTCGTAACATATATGAAATTGATTGTTTGGTTTTTAAAGATGATGGTACCCTTTTTTGATTGTTACATTTTATATGAGTGAATCGGATCAGTATGCATGAAAAGAAAAATCACAGAGAATTTGCGCATTCTCATCTAAAAAAAACAGAGCCGTTCGTCGGATTGAAATTCTTTTAATATGGTCATTTATCGTGTATGCATCTTTCCACTTGTCTTCTGCTGTATCAACTTGATGTTCATGCAATTTTGTCTTCTTTTTCCTGCATTCGTTCATTCGTTTGCCATTTCAATGTGAGTTGCATTGCCCGATCGAATGCGAATTTCAGTTGATATTTTATTTTTTCTTCTTCTTCTTCTTCTTCTTCTTCTGTGCGTCTGTACAGAAAAGAAATATTTCAATGTATACATATTGTATTTGAATTGGATGAATGTGTACGTTTATTCAATGCTACAACGGACATCGTTGTTTTGTTGTATGTTGACAATATTTGGAATATGTCTATTTTGTTCATGCAATTATTTATTAGTTTTTACTCAAGCGAATGAAATAGTTTTTCGTCTTGTTAATTTTGTGTAAGACGAAACGAATCCATATGTTTCTGTTTGGGAAAATAGTTTTTTTTTTCTCCTCAAAACAGGTATTTAAACCCCAATTCGAAATTTTAGCAAATGCAATTTTTCAACGTATGAATTTTTAACATATGAAGAAATTGGCCATTTATTGTCTACAACACCAAAATGCGCAAACTGTATGTAGCAGATGCGTTCGCAATGTAAATCAACAAACATAAAATGCAATCGTGTTCATTTTTTTTTAATTCGAAATCCAAAATTCATTTTGTAAATGAAAAAAAAAAAAAAAGAAAGAAGCTGTTGTCAATGTATTCGTTGCGAAAGTTTCATGACCGGACCAAAATATATTTTGAATGTTCGAAATGAACGTGTGTTTCACTTTGGTGCGTTTCGATTCATTCACAAATATTATACCGCACATTAATTAAAAGAAACGAACAAAAATAATAAGAATAACAAGGTAATAAGTAATAACGGCGCTAACAGCTCTCGAAAATGGGAACATCAACAGCTTGTACAGTGTACAATGTACAAACACCGATATCGGTAATCGGTATACATTATACATATTCTCATGGGAACGGTCGACGGTCGACAGTTTACTTGGATGTTTGTTCGATTGTGTGTGTGTGTGTGTGTAAATGTGTGTGGAAGTCTGCATTGAATCGAATTCATTTGAATGTTTGAATGTCGTGTCATATCACGTTCATCTCACGCACATTTGACAGCTGTTTTAACACAATATTTTTTTAATACGATTGTCTCTTTCACTCTTCCTGAATTTGTCCATTTGACCGTTTGGACCTTTCTCTAACATTTCGTATTCAAATGTAAACGATGCATAAAAATAATCGATTGTCAACATTATACACACCGAGTGTACAGTGTAGAGTGGACAGTTTACAGTCAACCTTTTTTTTCTCTCTTCTACTTATAAAATTGTTTGCATTAATTGTTGTTCAATTCCGTTGTTTATTATTCACAGTTTTAAAATTGATTTTATTTTATTTTTTTTCTGATAATATTGCAGTTCCTCATATGGTTTAATCATTCTCAGCTATAGAATAAAAAAAAATGGGCAAACGACATGTTGACCATGATGCCGCATTGGATACACCGACAACAAAAAAACGCAAAACAGATGTGCATCAAACAACAATAAATAATCATGCAGATGATTTGCGTGCAACAGCACCGGCGGAATCCAATGTTGATATCACATATTCTTTAACAACTGATGTTGTTGATGGCGTTATATTGACTGATTTGTGCGAAAAGAAATGGCGCTGCGGCAAACCAATAGGTAAGTTTAATGTCAAAACAGCCGATCAATTGTTGTTGTTGTTTTTTTTCACAATTTGTCCTCGATTGACATCGTTTGATTTGTTTTTGGTTTGAATTTAACAGGTAAAGGTAGTTTCGGAGAGATTTTTTTAGCATCAGACAATATCGATGAACCGGTTACATGTGAAAATGCTAAATATGTAGTTAAAATTGAGCCTCACAAAAGTGGGCCACTTTTCGTTGAAATTCATTGTTTGATCAAGGCTGGAAAGGAGGCCGGTAAGTATCATTTTAATACTCGAGCCAAAACCATCGGATTTATATTAATTTTGAAATTATTTTAAATGATTTTACGCAATTTAGATGAAAAACCATTGCCACTGGGAATGCCCAAATATGTGGCATCGGGTGGTCATCATTTTAGTGAAACTCGTTATCGATTTTTAATATTGCCGCGCTATGATTTCGATTTACATTCCATAATACGAAGTCGTCACATGGAAACAAAGAATATATTGATCATTGCAACCCAATTGATAGACATTTTAGAGCATATACATGACTGTGGCTATGCACATTCCGACATCAAAGCCGAAAACATAATGATCGGCAAATGTACGGTGAAGAAAAAATCTAATGAATCAAATGAATCAAATGAAAAAAATAATAAAGTAATAGCCAATAGTGCGATGGTAGCTGGTAATGATGGCCGTCGTGGCAAAACGGTGCGACGATTGCGATTAACTCCACAAAATGGAAATAAAAATTTAAAATCGAGATCGAAATTAAAATCGTATGCTGAATCGAGTGCCAGCGAATCAAGCAGCAAATCGGAAGACAGTGATTTTGGAGAAGATTTCGAAAAATTAAGCGACGATTCACGGGATACCGATCAATCGCCGGATAGCGATAATTTCAGTTCGGATAATGATAAATATTCGGATAAAGATTTTAAACCATATTCACGTCGACGAACAACCGAAATTGAATTTGGAGGGTCGAATCCGATACGTTCATGCCGAATGGAATCGACAAAAACTCAAATTTATGATGATATGGTTCGTTCACATTACTTAAGGCGATCAACAAAAAAGGTAAACTATTGCGAAAATGAAGCTGACGAAGAGCCAAAATTCAATAGCGCCGACGATGATGACGAATGGGGACGGAAAAAAGGTTATCTGAAAAAATATCAACCATCCATGTTGGATAAATTAAGTCGTCAATCGCAATTGGATAGTATTATCGAAATGGATAAGGACACAATGGCCGAACAATTTGATTATAAAACGGAAGATCGAATTCATTTGATTGATTTTGGTTTGGCATTGAAATTCATCGATTCGAATGGTGTACATCGGCCATTTGTAATGGATCAACGGCGTGCACATGATGGAACATTAGAGTTTACATCTCGTGATGCGCATATGGGTGCACATTCTCGACGTAGCGATCTTGAATGTTTGGCATACAATTTAATTTATTGGAAGGAAGGCTTTTTACCATGGAAAAATGAGAAAATTATGAGCCAACCGGAACAAGTGCATCGACTGAAGGAGTATTTTATGACTGATATTAAGCAATTCTATAAGAAAATTTATAATGTTCCGATACCAACATTTATTTATGAATTTTTAATGCATGTTTCAAATCTCGCCTATCATGATCGGCCCAATTATAAACTTTGCCGTGAGATATTTTTAAGAGAATTTCTCAAATTGGGCTACAAAGCGGATCAAATGAAATTAAATGTAATCGAATTAAAAGCGGCACCATTACGAAAAATACATACCGATGAAGTGGATTCACAAAATATCCTAAGCCAAAAATTGACTGACGTGGCAAAAATGCTTAAAATGGGCATGCTAATGCCATTTTGTGAAACACCAGCAACACCCAATCAAATATCACCGAAAAACTTACGATCAAAGGTCACACAAAATACAAAAAAACGTCGCACAAAATTCTCATGGACTGAAATTTTGAGCACCGATCCAGATCAAATAGCTCGACAACGAGCTGAAAAAGAATTTGAACGAGAACAATGTGATCAAACGCCGGTACGACGATATACTGGCAAACCAACGTATGCAATTGTACAAACTGAAAATCTCAAATCGAAAAGTAAATTTGATAATATTGAAAATCCAGATGATTATATCAAAGGTTACACAAAACCGATGATGGATGTATGGCGAAAGCGTCAATCACTGCTCATAAAACAATTTCAACAAAATGATGACGATGTATTTGATATGGAAAAGCCCGTTGTCACAACAAATGCACGATCAAAACGTAAACAAAACCAACGAACAACCACAACAACCGTAAGAACCGAAAAATTGATTGCCAGCGGCTCGAACGGTGAAAATGTTCGAATGTCAGCAGATGCCGTAACAACTGAACAAAATAAAGCCATTCAACAAACGCCCGAAAAGGTAGCCAAAAATGGTCGCCGACGTAAATCGGGTCTACGGCATGTTTTAACGCCAACTAAAAAAATCAGTGACTATCGCGAAACAAAGGCAACCAATCGACGACGTAAAAATGCACAAACAACCGAATCACAGGAAAAAATTCAAATGGATTCAGCTTCAGTTGCAGCAGCACCGGCTGCCAGTTTTGATGCCGCGATACCATGTTGTGATATGAGCTCAAAGCTTGCATGGTGGGATATGAATGCAGGCAATGATAATGGTACAAAAAACAGCAGTTCATCGGAAACGTCACAATCGTCAAATACAACGGCCACATCGGAAGGTGTAAAAGGACGTCGTAAATACAACAGTAGTTGTGGTATGTCATCGCCAGCAAGCGAAGAAGATAGTCATGATTCATTCGATTATCGACGCCCAACGCGCTATATACGAACACGTGGAGCACATTCAACATCCAAACCGCTTGTGATTAGCGATGAAGATAGCCGTGATACAACCGATTATAGCCCAGTTAAAAATCGTCATAAACGATCCAAGGATGGCAAAAGTAATCGCAAGAATAAGCGTATAGCCGCAAAAGGAGGTAAACTTTTTCTAATTAAGTTTTTATTTATTTAAAAATTATATATAATTTGATGAATGATTTGAATTTTGACGGAATATTTGTGTAAACGATTTATTCCACAGTATCTGGACGTAAGGAAACTTCAGAATTGATACGAACATTCACAAGAGGCTGACGCTAGATCTGATGCACCTAACTAATGCATCCGATGGGGAATTTCGAATATGTGATCGAGAGCCTAAAACGATAATTTGATTAATCAATAATATATTATATTGTGTTAATCAATTACATTTTTCTTTCGAACATATATAATCACTTTGAAATTTTATGTGCGGATGGCCAAATGCTATCATATATACCAGATAGAAAAAAAAATGAAAAGAGCGTATGAAATCGAAATTTCGATTGGGCTTCAAATAAATAATTTGTCGAAATGTATTTTAAAAATATTTCTTATTCATATTTTAGGATTCAATAAATTAAAATGAAAATTCACTTTTCTGATTGGAAAATCAATAAAAATGGACACAAAATCTGAAATCTGAGTTCACAAAAGTATCACATATTCTTTGATCGAATCCAAACAAAAAAAAAAACAAAAACAAAAAATACATAAATGAAATGATTCGAATAAAGTATTGAAAATTTTGTAGAATGTTAGTTGAAGATGAAAGTGATTCAAATGCAGAGTGCAGAATGGAAAACAAAACAATGATAAAAATTTGCAAAAAATCCATAAACAATTAGATGAATAAAAAACCTTTTAGTCGTATCACGTATCAAATTAAATGAGACAAAATTAATTGAAAAAAAAAAAGAAGAAAGAAATTATAATTTAATGAATAGTAACAGCAAATGCATTTTATCCTATTTCAATGTATATATAAATATGCAAATAAGAGTTGATAAAAAATATAAAAGAACAAAAATATGAAAAGAAGATCGCCTACATGATTGGGATTCGGTGATGTCGTTGATTCTGCTGAGCCCCAATGGTCGCTTAAGAATATTGATGAATCAGGTAACCCGAAGGGGGCATGTCATCGTATTCAATGAATTTAAACAATTTATTTTTTTTTTTGTAATTTTTGTCGCTGTTCGTCGTAATGGATGACTCGAAGAGCCTACGTATGCATTGTTACGATTAGAAGGAATTCGTTCAGCAAATGAACAGTTAAATGAACATTTTGTGGAGAAAAAAAGAACAAATAAATTCCTTTCAAATAAAAGAAGAAAAAAAAACTTTTTGGCAAATGCAAAATAAGAATTATCATTATGAAACTGATATCACAAAATAGCCAACCGATTGTTCTTCGTTAACCTTTTTTTTTGTTCCTGAATGGGTGTTTTTTTTCTCTTCTGAATGCTTACAGATAAATGTTTATATATTTATTATTGTGTAAAATTCAGTATACACACAGAGATTCGCAAAAGTATTTTTCGACTATCAGCGATACATCGATGATGGATCGACGTTAATTTACATCATTTGCCTAAAAAAATTCGGAAAGTTTTACTCAAAGAATGCTCAGTTGCAATCTCGGGTAAAAGTAATAAGGCAAATTCGCCTAGAAGAGTCATCAGTATATCGATGTCTATTGCCAATCTTTGTGTGCAATAGAATTCATGACCTGTCATCAATTATTTTTCTGTTTGCGATCATTAATTTTTAATTTATATCAAATGAATCAAACGCAAGCAAGAAATCATCTTCTTTTAAAATGATAATTATATATAATTATTATAATTGAATGTAGTTCTGATGATGAGAACGTCTTTGAAGTGATTAAAAAATATAAAAGCCGAAGATAGAAAAAATATTTCATTTATTTTTTACCTTGACAATTTGTATTTGAAATAAAAATTCAAAAAATTATGTCTAACGATGAGTTTGAATCCATTCGGACTGTTTTGGTTTACGATTCGAGTGGAACTCGAAAATGGAATGAACTTAAGCTTTCTTTTTTTTTTGTATTATTTTATCTTATTTTTTTTTTTTTTTGCAAATCAATTCAAAAATAATTGACAACACGAAATATTTATATTTTATTTTCGCGATCGATACTTCGGATGTATTTTTAATATTTGCTCTAGTTTGATTGTCAGGTATCAATCGTAACAAACATGAATAAAATCGAATAAAAATATATTGCCGAAATGAATAGAGTTTGCCTTGTTATTTATTTCTAGCTGAAAGAGTGTGCAGCATATGAAAAGTCCCAAAGCGAAAAATAAAACAGTCTTTCTATGATTGCAATTAATTTTATTTAAAGTTTCATGTAGGTTTAAACATTTTCCAACGATTAATATCGAATATATTGATTAGTATTATTTATTGGGCGTTCGGCTGGAGATTGTGCTTCTTTCCTTATCTGCGACGAGCGTTTGTTGGTTTTCCATTTCCTTTGCGTCCAAAGTAGTTGCTTGGATTGGACTTATTCTTTTGTTGGCGTGCCTTTTTATCCTTTTTCTTTTGTTGTTTGTTAGGATTTTTGGATTTTTGTTGAACAGCATTTGGACTCGAAGGTGCACCGGATGTAGTTTTGGTGAGAGGATTAAATCTTCTTCCTCGTGCAGCCAAGCCTTTTAACCCTGATAAGACTCTCTGGGATCTATTTGGGAATGTATTACTTTTTTGGAAATTTCTTTGCATACGATTTGGATTTGAAGATGAGCCATCCGAATCTGAATTTGCACCGAAGTCTTCCTTGGTGGAAGAACCTGCTTTTCTAAGCTGCCTGTTTCGTCTCTTGCGTTGTCTCTTTGACAATCCTCCCTCAGGGACGGTTGATGCTTGCACAGGTGCTGGAGCTGCAACTGTAGCGGTTTTATCAACCATTTTTACTTCACGCGCAACTTCTTTGGGATGTGGTTCAGTTTCAGTTGGAGCATTTTTGGTGACAAGTTTATTTTCGTCATGATTGTCCAGAGTTTTAGGGACCTGATTTTCTACTGCTACAGCTTCTATAGGTGGTTCTCCAACAGCGCTGTTGTAATAATTTTCAATGAATGTTTGTTGGAGATTAATAGAAATGTATGAAATACATGAGTTCTTTTCATAAAATTCAACTGATGATTTTTACTTACAAGTTTGAAAATGCGCACACAAATAATGCTGCGATAGTTATTGAACGAATACTGGATATCATTTTTGAATAATAGCTTTTGAACGATATCAATAGTTTACCGAACTGATTTTTGACTTCGATTACACTCCTTTTTATATGATCAATAGCCATCAATTTTCTACTATTTTGCATAATTGTTCAACAATTTCTAATTAAAATTTATTAGTTTTTCGATGTTATTACAATCATTAACATCTAAATTAACATCTAAAGGTTAATATCTAATGAAATTTAACTTGTAATAATGTGCCATCGTTCTTAATGAAATTTGTGCGCGATAATTTTTTCTTTTTTCTTTTTTTTTTTAATTATAAACAGTAATGACGAATTCGCAGAAAACAAAAATGATGAAATCGTTAATAATATGCATTATTATTTTTTATTCGATAACGTTTCTTGTGTAGCAAAATTGTGAATTCAAAATGAGCCAAGATCGAAAATAAATTAAATTTTAGGTCAGCACTTATCAAGTATTCACAATTCGAAATGAAAATTGCATCTCATCCTCAATGTGGAAGAAGTAGATTTGTCCCCATTTTACACTGATTTAATTGTTATCTGATTATTGGCATCAAAATATTCGGACATATTTATTGAACCAAAGATATATTTGCAGTTTTGTAACAGTTTCTTGAAACAGATTCGTTTCAAATGCAAGAGCCATTTGAGTTCAAGACTGAATTTGGAACATTTCGTTCGATCGATCTCAATCGCATTGAAACTATGAAATCTATCAATGAAAAAAAAAAACACGAAATAAATTCTTGCAGTATAATTTTATTTAAAGGTTCATTCAACAATTTGATTAAATTCGAATTTAGCTTCGATTATCCCAATGTTTTTATTTCATAGTTTTGGATTTTTTTTCTTATGGGATGGTTTTTTTACACCAGTGGGTTTTCCATTGCCTGTTCTCTTTGATCTCTTTGGTCTCATTGCTCTTGTTCTTTCTAAAATAGATGGTGATGGTGATGGGGCAGAATCTTCATCATCGGAAAAAGATTCCGGTGCAGTTACGTAACCATCGGATTCGGGTTCGTATTTATCGTTACAGGAAACCCTATTGGTGGTATCGGTTCTGAAAATAGTATTCATTGAATATCTTTTCTATATCATAATGACAAAAAAACACTTACTCAAATCCGGGATTAGCACATGCATATGGCCTAAAGTATTCGAAAGTTATAATTTAAAATTTTAGAATATTTTCTATCACTCGATCTATTTGACTGTTTGATTTTACTTACAAGTTGGTTAGAGTGCATACAACTAGTAATGCAAAGAGGATTGAACGAATAAAAGATACCATTTTGATATGGAATTTTAGCTATTGAAGGAAGTCGATCCGTTTTCGAACTGGCTTTCGATTCGATTTTCATCCCTTTTTATATGTTTATAGTAGACGAAATAATACGTATATATGTTGATGATTATTTCCACGCGATCATACAAGAATGTAGCGATTATTCATAAAGATGATATATGCCGTGCGCGTTGAATAAATTTGGAATTATTTTGTCTATGAATTTGGTTAAAGTGCTTGGCGACGGCTGCAAAATGTGTAATGCATCCGAAATTTTATTCAAAATTTTATTCTGTTCAATAAATATTCTCGCGAAGGGCCAAATCCATAAATTATTAATTTATGAACCTCATTTTGAATTTCCGTTCGAATTTTTCTTTTTATTTTATTTTATTTATTTTTTTGAGACAATGATATGTGAGCATACTTTGTCTTTCCAGCCTCAATGATATTACGAATAAAATTACAAAAACGCTTCATATCATTCATTCTAAGATTAGCAGACATGAACGGGTATAACTCAAACTCTATAGCTCGATCGAATAATGTGATGAATTGATCGATAAGAAAATGAAACGCTTAAATTTGATATGTTACCCAATAAACCAAACGTTACGGATGTTCGCAAAATATATGCAATTTTTGGTGCTATGAAATGTTACGCTTTCATATGACTCTAAGCTTCAAATATATTTTTGACACATTTTGAGGTGATTTCGTTAAATGAAAATGCATAAATCTCCGTACTCATCTTATGTATACGTTTAGTTTTTTTGGATATAGACTCCATATATGAATTGATGATGTGGATATTTAAAATTTAAAATCCATTCAAATCCATTTGAATCAATGCTGAGACTACTCACGACTCACGAGTGTATTCTTCTTTAAATTGGTGTAATTAGAATCTTGGATCAAAAAGATTGAATGAAAAAGGCAGTATGACGACAATGTCACAATACCTAATATGGATTATATTCCATATGGAAACCTATAATATATCGGCGAAATGATGTTCAAAAATCATATTTGATTGAACCAGCAAAAACAATTAAAGATTAAATTTTTTAGAAAATTGCATTACCTCCGAAATCTAAAAAATACACCGTTTCAAGTGTTTCGCCGGCGTCGATACGTAATCCATTGCAAATAAAATCGATATCGATACAATTTCTTTCTCATGAATAATTTACGATGAGTCATCGGTGCGATCGCTTAATCATACCAAAAGTTTCTCATCATTTAACACACGACGAAATGTCGTCATCATCTTTGTCTTCGGAATTCTAAATAAAAAAGCATTTTTGCTTTGTTCTCTCGTATAAGTTTTGGTAGTTTAAATACGTTTTTTATTCATATCACTTATGACATTTTGTAATTTTTACAAAATTGCAAAAAACAAGAAAAAAAAATCGTCCAATAAAATTTCAGAAATGTCTGAAACTTAAATGATTTTGGTATTAATTTTCCATAAACATTTCGAAGATATATTCTCATGAAGATTTTTCTAAATCGAAAAAAAAGGAGAATTAAATGGTTTTTTACTAAGAAAAAAAAAACACGAGGTAATCTAGCCTAAATCTTAAAAAATGGTGTCGAATTTCATGAATGTTATTATTATGAGTAAATATTTACGATATATTAAAATAAGGCAGCAAAAATGACAAGTCCTTTAATTACGTTTATCATAGATAAATCGGTATATTGTTTGGTTAAACTGAATGATTTCAATGTTAGATCAAAATATTGGATAATTGAAGAAATATAATAATAAAAATTATAATAATAATAATTATAATAAAAATAATTATAATAATAATAATCAAAATGATTTAGAGCTCATGCGTATAGATATTGAATATAGTCTTAGGCAAGTTAATTGTTTTGTTAATGTGCTAAAGTCTTGACAGTTTTTGAGACCAGTTCATTTTTTTCATAACGATATGTGGTTTCGATATTATTTTCAATAACAACTTTTGTTCGATATTGTTGGCCATCTTTGCCAAATGTAGTCTGCGTAAATGTGCCCCGATAATTTTCGTTTGGTTTAAAATTTGGTTTGATTTCAGAAAATGGATCCCACATATACGATCGAAAATTGCGTGGTTCTTTGCGATTGTTGGTTGCATTGGCTGCTTGTCGTCGACTTTCGTCAACGATATTTTTTCCAAAATATTTTGTTCGATTGCTCGTAAAAAATTCATCATTTTTGAATATGTCTTTGAACATTGTGTGCGGTGATTTGAATTTAAACAATGGCATTGAAAATGGATCATTTTCGTTGGATGTTGTACGTCGTTGTTGTTTCCATGCGGCTGAACGTAATTTTTTATCATAAGCTTGTCGTTGTGTTGCATCTGATAATACTTGATATGCTTCTGAAATTTGTTTGAAACGATTTGTTGCTTCGGCACTGTTATTATTCTTATCTGGATGCCATTTGAGTGATAATTTCTTATAGGATTTTCGTAAATCAGTGTTGGTGGCATTTGGGGTCACCTCGAGCGTTTCGTAATAATTCAATTTATTCATATTCAATATGCGTTTGTTACTTTGTTCGATTTCTGAAATTGAATGGAATATTTTTTCGCAAGCAAAAATTGCGTTTTTAATTTTTGTTTTTTGTTTTTTGATTTTTTGTTTGTTCTTGTTATTGTTGTTGCATTCGGTATATGTCCAATTATTGGCTATTCTCTTAGTCGATAGATGATTCCATTTCAGTCGTAATGCCACCGTTTTTTTGATTAATTCATTCGATTTACCTGCAAAAATGCCAAAAATGATTTACATTACTTTTTAAATATGAACTTAAATTCAAAAATGAAATGTTTTGATGTCCGTTTCGCACGAACTAAGACTAAACTATTTTGTACATTTGAATGACGACAACTGTGCAATAATCAGCCAAAAGCCATAAAAGAACAAAGAAACTGTAATCGGTACATATAGTTATACTACATATATTTATATACTGTATGGTTCCTCTGAAAGGACCACTTTGGCTATCGGCCAATTGGTTCACAAATGAAAAATGGTCCCTTCACAGAGACTTTACTGTACAATAAAATGAAAAATTTTGATAACAAATCAATGTTTGCTCAAAAAGTTTGCTACCGATATTTACTTATTTACATTCACCTTCATTCATTGTATGCCATTCGGATGATAATGAAAATGAGATAAATACTGATTGCTTGTTACATGTGTCCAAAATCCATAGTTCACGAAACCACAATTGCCACAATTCAAATTCAAATTCATATTCAAAGTATGCAAAATGCACAGTTCACAAAAATTCTATTCTTGCATCACTTTAATTATTTTAATAACATTATAGGAAACTTACTTAAGGCAAAGAAATATGTTCTTCTTCCAAGAATTACGAAGCCAAAAACCAAACATCCGACGTTCAAGCACAATATTAAACACAATGTTAACTTCAAAATTCGACAAAATGAAAAATTATCGAATAAATGACTGAAATTTGTTTTTTTTTGTATGATGATTTTAACTGAATTCCATAAAACCACGCTGTTGTTACCGCCACTGCATTGCTTTAGGTATTGGCTTTCAGTTGATCGTTGGTAATATGTGCACAGAGATTTCTTTTAGTCATCGACCGTTGCTGTTGGTGGTGTTTCAATTGTTTGACGGCTGCCCACGGTTTTTGTTCGTCTTTATTTCGTTTACGTGATTTAACACAAGTTGCTATTGCTTTGCTGCTGGACATTCGTACTCAATTCAACTTTTGCTTTTCACACACGCATGCAAATCATAAATAACAAATCTGACAAACACCAAATACATGTGAACAACAGTCACATATTATAATATAATAAAATATATACAATCACAATCGTACGCCCCTTCCATTCGACGTTCCAGTCGATAATGAAGCAGAAAAACAAAAAAAAACAAAAAATAAATACAGCTTATTAGCGAATAAGAAATGAAAAGAAAAACCAGTTTGTCATTTCACTGCAATCACAAACGAATATAAAAACTGCATTTTACACCGTCAATTCTTTACAGCATCGATGAAATTTTATGTCTATAAATAGATGGAAAAATTTCAGCTCACTTCGGATTCATTTTTTTTTTTTTTTGCTTCTTTTGAATGAAAAGATGATGAAAAGAGATGCATATAAATAACGATTGTCGTTGACAGTTTAAATTGGAGGTTTCATGACATTTGCTATAGTTAGTATCATTGTCCATTTTACATGTATCGAAACCTATTCGTTGAATTTCGAAAGAATTTCTTTCCACTAAAATTTCACGCATCTTTTGTGTTGGCATTCAGTTTTTTGAAAGAAGAACAAAAAAAAAGGAAACACAAAAACAGAAATAAAATAAATGCCGACGTTTTGGTATCTTATAATAGCAAGCGCAAACAAAAACTATTTAGTTTCATTTTGTTCAAACATGCATTCCAAATGCGAAATGTTTGACAAGTTCTTATTGTCGAATGGAATGATTTGTTTTCATTTCCAGCACCATACATACGTGCTGGGCTCATACACGTATTCAATATTCCGTATTTTTATTGCTCATAGGTTATCGTATTGTGTTCGGTTGTCAATCGTAAATGATTTGCCATTTGAGTGCGACCGAAATGGAATCTTGAATTATTTTTTTTCGGTAATATGGTAATAACGTGATTCATGAACAACAGTTGGAAATTCAATGACATTGGACGCATCAACGGTTTCTTTTTTTCTTTTTTCTTTTTTTGCTTTGTCTTTTTTGGCTATTGTTGCTATTTCGTTTTATTGTTTTGCTCCATCGATACGCGGTTTTGTCCGATTGAATATGGAACCGATGAAACATCTTCGATCAACGATCACAAGTAATTTGCTGATTCAGCAGCCAAACGGGTTTACAATATCGTCAATCGAATGACACATTTTTTTATTTAATTTTTGGCTCAACGAACGCACGAACATTCAAACGTTGGAGTAATTTGCATCAAACTTGCGCAAGAAATCGATGTTATGGAATGATTTGTTTCAAATTGCGTTTTAATTTGTTTTGTTTTGTCATTGCCGTACAATTCTTTTGGATCATAACAATTTGTAAAGCGGTAATAGTTGAATAATTATTATTATTACTTACAGCATCATGAAGTTTCATAATTCCATGGTTAGTATTCCATTGGAATAAATGTTTAGGAAAAAATTACTACAATTTACAATTGACAATACCATAAATAGACGATGCAATTAAACTTTCGATTTTTCTTCGGTAGTTGACCTGGTTATGAATTATTATGATAAATTGGTCCATTTTTTATGTCAATTGAACTTTTTCGTATGATAGATTGTGTGTCATCATTATTGAATTCAAGATACTTTAGTATTTTTATTTGTTATTTTGGAAATATTAAGCTTGAGACAGAAAGAAGAATAATCTAAAAAACAAACAAACAAACAAACAAACAAATACGAAATAATGGTTTCCAAAGTTTTATCGATCGACTATCATTTTTTAATCAAATGAGCACACACAAGTTTGCATGAATCTAATTTTTGGAAAAATAGCATTAATTCAGGCGCTTTTTCATGATATAAATATCGATTGTTATTCAATTTTTGCGATGCGAGTTTACCGTGCGTCTGAATTTTAAATGTTAATTATCGATGTTAATGAAACGATACACAAAATATTCGTCATTTAAGTACCATTCACATCCTTGTTATTCACAATAATAATAAGTCGATAAAGTAATAAATGAACGATACACTGAACTGGATTAATTTTGGAACAACATCATAAATGTGCTGGTTGTTGGTGATCCAAGTAATGGAAAATCATATTGAACCATTTAACAATTGAACCATGTTGTTAAAAATCTGATTAGATTTGTGGTTTCATTCAGTCTGAGCTTGATTATTCTCAGTATACGGCTTAATGATGATGTTTGCCGCTTTGTAGTGAATTTCTTCCCAATTACTTTGAATCGATGGAAAATCAATATAATTGGTTTGGTGTTCTGATTTTAGAGCATTGACGATCGGAATCATCAATTGTGGAATTAGAATTGGACAATGTTAACTTCATTTTCAAATGGCCAAGATTTAAATTTTTGAAAGACAAAAAATCTGTAAACATGCAAATATACTAATGGTAAGTGGTTTGAAATTGATTGAACAGTTTAATTTATGCTTGGAATTCTGAACAGTATAAAAAGAAATAACGAAAGCAACCAACATACTTGTCACCAGACGTTTCACATACAGGCATTTGCAATATTGCTATGAAAAATTGATTGCAACATAATTCCAATATACAAGAATATTTTCACATGTATTCTTCAATGCTGTAACAATTTTCCTATGCTAAACGTTCAAGCAATGAATACATTAATAATTGACTAGCCCCAAAAAGATGAGACGATAAAAAAAAGGGAAGATATGCTGGCCTCATCTGATATTTTTGCTCGTAATTTTCGCTGTGGGTTGGGGCTTCTTTTTCATTCGGATCCATGAAATTATTTAGCAAAAATGCTATAAGCTCATGGTCTAATAGATAAATGAGCAGAGTGCATAAAAACGATACGTACAAAATATAGTACGTATGCATACATAATGCAATTTCATTCATTTGAATGACGTAAAGAAGAATAAACCATGAAACTACATAAATTTTCTTGTGTTTAACCGATTAACAAGATACAAAAAAAAAATAAAAATGCGCTCTGTCGGTTGGGATGGTGATCTATGTAGCACCAAAAGACAGGAAACAAATCAATGCCTGAAAAATGTTTTGCCGTCTAAAAAAAATTTAATCAATTGTGAATTTCGAATTATTTCCGGAATGTTGAATATTGTTCATACGAAATATGATGAGCAACTGAAGCGTGCGAATGATAGGAATTGCTTGTATTCCATCGCGGAAATGAAATAGCTGACAGGTCTAGACAAGCAGAATAGAAAAACCTTTTTTTTTTTTTGAAAATTAAACGTTTAATTCATATAAAATCGTATGAACGCGTCAACAAATATACAATTTCAATATAATGAATTTGCTCGGTAACGCCGACCGCTAGTCCCAAACAAAAAAATATAAAATATTTTTTTTTAAACGAAAATAGAAATGATTCTTCATTCTTCTGTTGTATCACACTGCTGGACTAATGGCACGGTATGACATGGCAAGTGCACAATGTGCACATAAATGTGTGAGCAATTACGTCGCAACTAAATAAATTAGGAAAATTGATTTTAGAAAATGTGGAAATGGTTGAATTTGCGGTGAAAATATTAAATAATGTCTAACACGCAAATAATTCCATCGCATTGTTGAATCGTTAACAAAACCATAATGTATACAGTTTATTGCAAACCAACCAATACATTGTTATGGAAATTGTTTTTGGCTAATATATTTAGACGACATTTTTTTTTTCATTTTTTTCTTTTTTTTGAATTGGGAACTCGAAACTTCAACAAAGTATATTAAAACTAATATCCTACATGAAGATTGTGCTAGGGAGAAATGTTAGCACTTTTTTTTTTTGTCGTCTTAGCTTTCTGTTAATGTGCTGGGCGTTTGTTTTCTTTTCCGTTTCATTTTAAACCACAAACCTGGGCCGAGGTAATATTGACATGAACATTCCAATAGAACAGCAATTCCTTCAACGCGCATTTCAATTTCATAATGTTTGTTCGTGTTGTCGCCGTGCGGTCTTGCAATGAATTTTGTAAAGTGTTCATTTTTAGGTGGTCCCTACGTGTTCTCGGCTCTTAATTAGATTTTCACACGAATTTATTGCTTCAGATTTGAAAATGAATTTAAATTTGAATACAGCCAATGTTAAAGTTAAAAAGATGGTAAAAAAAAATTGTTGCTATACACTGTCACACTATATATCAGATTGGGCAACAGAACCAGCCAGGTATAGAATTTTCAAGTACTGCATAGTATGAAAGGGAAAGAGAGAAAGAGAGAGAGAGACAAAAAACTTTTCTACATATCCACATTAAAGTAACAGAGCACTTGATAAATGCACATATTTATTAGCGTGAAAAAGTTCTTGTTGCCACCGTATGGTTGGATTTTTGTTGATAAGTTCTTTTCCAAAGTACAATCATTTGGATCAACAGACAGAAAAACGACATTTAGCCAATTTTGCATTCAATTTATTTTATCATGTGTTCCTTGATTTGGGAATACAAAAAGTCTAAACATGTATGGGCGCCCGTCCCTGTACTCATTCAAGGGAGAAAAAAAAGTTGATATGAACAAACACAAAAATCTGCTTGAAAAACAAATTCCAAGAGCTTGATATTTGCTAACGAAATGTGTGTGTGCGATTGTCGTGAGAAGAGGAGTTTTATGTATAATAATGTAAAAAACGAAAAACGGTCAAGCTTGTAGAACGAAACTAAAAACCTATGCTCAGGATAATTACTGACGATCATTTAAAAAAGATTAAGTATTCTCAACTGAATGAATCGTTACACTGTAACCATGGAATCAACGAACTAAACTCTACAAAACTGCCACGTACATTCCTTCCAACAATTGGCAAACAGTTGAGAAAACAAAAAAAAACAGGGATGAGAATCAAACAAACTGTCGGTTTTGGTTTTTACCATTTTTCGTCCGTCTCGCATTGTCGCCTATCGCTAATAGAACTTTAGACGGAAACCGAAATGGCGACGAAGATTGAACAAAAACTTGTGAAACAAATTCACACATTCCACGAATTTGGAAAATTTTCCATTTCACATTCGCATATTTAATCGGTCTTAATCCATAAGCTTTTTATAGATTCTTTTAGTTTGCAAACAGGAAAAACGAATTCACATTTGATAATGGGCATGAAAACTTTGTATGATATTCATTTTGGTTCGACCTTTTCCCCATTTTCCGTCATCATCGGAAATCAGTTGGAATTTATTCGAGAAAAAAAAACAACGAAAATTTAACAAGTTTGAATCTTTTGAATTTGAGTTTTGAAAAGGTTTGCGCGTTTGAAATCATGTACATGACTTGAGAGTTGAGAGATTGAACAAAAAAAATTTGCCAAATTTCGAATTCTAATAACGATTCATAATTTGTGTCTATAAGCTCTGGAAAGCAGACATGCTCATTTGTCTGGAAAATCTAGAAATGCATTCCATTCGTCAAAATGAGAATTAGAATTTTAGAATTTAGCCTGATCCAGTATGGTGAACTAATTATGCAGAAATGATCTACAGATATTTTTCTGGTTTGAAACGATCGTGACACACAGATTATCAAATGCTGAATCTTTTGGAACTATTGACTATGTTCCCAGTTCTTAATTTCCATCTCCAACATAATGTACAGTGTACAGTATACAATACACAGTCTACATACAAGTGTTCGCTCCATTTTCGGGGTGGTTCAACTTTGGTCGCTTGGTTTGAGTATTTCGTTCGTTTTCTTGGCATTCTTTTATTGAATTCGCATTCGCATTCTTTCTCGATCGAATCATAAAGATGTGAGTTTGTATTTCAGTTTGCAGAAGCAATTTTAAAGTTCTAACTTCAACTTAACAGCTCATGTTCATTCATCATGTTGGCATAAGATTTTTCCGCTTTTAAATGTTTTAATTTCTTCCTCCTGGTTTGACTTCCGTTTTCCATTGGTATTTTTTCTTCATCCATTTTTTCTTCCTGTTTATTTTGAGCATACGATGCGCCTAGATCGTTTTGAACATATTTCAAGTTCGGTAAACATCATTCGTTCTTTTTTCACTCCAACGACTCTTTTTTCTACGTATTTTTTTTCTTCTTTTTTTTTTTGTTATGCGTGCTGTCTTCACAGAGCCAACTCAATTTCCGAGTTTTCTATTTTGTTTTATATATTTGCGGTTTTGTCAACAAAAGTTTCTGAACTTAAGATCTAGCTATAACCGTTCGCTGTTTCGTTCTAACCAATTAAAAAATTAAGTTCTCACAATTTGACTTTTAATTGGATTACACAATTGTTCGTTTCCAGCTTCTGTTTCGTTAAATCAAATTGTACATCAAGCGTTTGGTCGGTGAAATTTATAGTTTCCTGTTCACCAATTTACTCCACTCTTGCTCTTTTACGGCTCATACGTTCCAGTGAATTGAATCGGCCCATCCTCTCCACCTGAATCCGTAGACGACATATAAATTCAGCGTACTTCATTTGTAAAATGGAATACATAGTATTGAAAAATTTTTACATCCATGCTTTAATGGCAAAATTTTAAATGGATTTTTCCCTTCATGTGCAGTATCTTCCTTGCTGAATTCCACTTCAAAAGTGGAATTACACAAATAAATTTTAAAGTTTTATTATTCGACTGAACTGCAAATATCACAATATTGCAATACTTCTTGTTCAGCTGCATCTTTTAGATCCACCGCAACCATTTTGATCATATGATCGAGGCATTTGAAAGATGAAATGCCACACATACTTGTAGCTTTTCTTACGGAAAAATAAACAAATGGAAAAACAAACCCATCAATTAATAAGGAGCGATTACATAAACGGAACCAGCGATAAAATAAAACGAAAAGTGGCATTTATTTTCATTCGGAATTGATGCTCGAAAAGTTTAAAATTGGAATCAATTAGATTGCACATTGTTTTAATATTAGAGTAAAATAAAAAACAAATGAAGAAAATGGGACACATTCGATATCCATAGTCCACAGCCTTATCCGTATGCAAAATGTGAATAAAAATGTCTCTACAATGCCAAGCGTGTACTAGATAAAAGATTCAACGTCAAATTGAGCAGCAGAGCTTTTTATTATACCAAAATGCTTCTTTGCATTTGCCCTTCTTTCTATTTGCCTCTCAATTCTAGCATTTTTTTTTATTTGTTTAAATGAAATTGTATGCGCAAAATGATGGGCTAAAAGAATGAAAATAAATATGGAGGAGACACACGGTTTTTGGAGGAAACCACAGTGAAATAGAAAAGCTAATATGGGGCACACAATACTGTGTTTTCCTATACATAAGTATAAACATTCACATATATGTTCTCTCATTTCCATTGAAATATAGAAAAAAATTTATGGCAGTCTGCATAAAGTCGTCTTGTGTTTTCAGTTTCAAATTAACCAGTGAGCCGAATACGAATGCTCACATGAACGAATTAAATTTGAACCATACACACGACTATACAACATATCAACATTATATAAGCTATACATCCAGCATATAGCATACAGCCAGGCATACAGCCTCTACCGTACACTAGATGAAAACTTTTCAAATTAAAATCCGTTCTTTTCAGACTTTACATACATAAATTTATGCGTTTTTCAAATCCACATACTTCGGTTTGCCTTCGTAAACGTAATTAGCAATTAGCTGTTGAAATTGGTCAGCATTTCGAATGTGACCCAAAAACAGCAAAAAAAAAAAATTGATAAAAATAACGCACACAAAAATAAATGAATTGCTCGAATCAAAACACGTAAAAAAAAGATGTTCAAATGGATTTTGGTGCTTTTATTGAGAGCTCCTTTAAATACCATGGTTTGATATTTTGACACAAGCTTTGTGCCAAAACTCACACCAATAGAAATCATAAAATCATGCTACTATGAGCATGAAATCACACTCAAAAATTCACACAAGTGTGCGCTCACTGTAAACGACATTGAAATGCTACAGCGAACGCACACACAAAGACTCGGACAACGAACGAACGTTCGAGAACAAAGAGCAGAAAGGACTATTCACCCAAATACACACGCACACTCGAACGACTCAAAATTTTCAAGGCTAAGCATTAGTGTATGTCCACTGTATCGTTCTTTTTCTCCTGAGACGTCAAACGAGTAAGTCACGATACAGCAGACATACGACAACAACAAAGAAAAAATCATACGATTTTTATTGGAAAAAAGTGATTCATTATTTGATCGATTTTAATAAATCGAATCATTTTAAATCGATATTTGATCGATTTATGAGTTCAGTGTTGTGTGCAAAATTAAGCGAAAGGTAATAAACCTTTAGAAATCATCGATTTCGGGTGATTGGTTTTTCACTTCTTTTCTCTGTTCCAAAAGCATTTCAGTGTCGTCGCCACACCAACAACAACACGAAGAAAAAAGACTAGGACAATTTGCATTCATTGGAAATCATTTATAAAGGCATTACGCCGTAAGTAATCTAAATTAATTAAATCCAATGAATCAATAGACTCGATTTAATTCGATTTCGTATCGAATATTAGTTCTAGGTCGGGAGTGAATTTTACTTGTCAGCCACATTCAGCCAATAATTCGCATAGTCAATCACGTTTTGGCCACACATATTACCCAGACTAGCTCATAGGCATTCATATTTCATCATAATCAAGCCACATATCGTCCACATATTGGACTAGGAAATCAGGTGAACACACCTGTTGGAATATTGTGAACAGTGTGCCCGATCCTGACTAGGAAAATTAAGTGTGTAATTTTTGTGCGAATCGACCATAATAAACATCCAAATAAAATCTAATTGTGCCGGATTCATCATTGTACCTGAAATCAACAGTGAATAGCAGCCTGATCGATCGGCCAAAGTAGCCGCAACAAGTAGTGAGTCTTTTACATGTTATTGGCCTATGAAAACAGAACCAATACATTGCCCGGCCGACGTGAAAAATAATTTTAAATAAAAGTCCTGCTCCTTTTGGTCGCCTTAAGCGAATCGTTGGCCTTCAGCCACGTTAAATTAGGTGTATAAAAATCCGAAGGGAACAAATTTAGAAATTTATAAATCAACCATACAGATTAGTTTTTTTTTCACGTTGAACTTGAATTTCAATCAAAAACTGACCCATTCACTTTTTGGCCAACAAAATTTGAAAAACGTTCAAAAGGAAGCGAAAATAATATTGTGACGAGCCAACATTAATAAGATACGCTAAAGATCCAAACGAGCACTGAATCTTCAATTTCTTCAATTTAAATAATAGCGATGAAGTTGCCAACTGTTAATTGTGAACTGCTACACAATATTATAAACTTCAAATAAACCATAATCGCCGGTTGTGGATCATCAGACAAATAACACAAAGACAATCAATTTCACATTTCAATTATAATAAAATTTTAATTCTCTTTCATTTTCCATAGCTCCCAGCTCCCGGCTGTCGAATGTATCATAAGTTTTGGCATTCATGAATCATCGTGACCAAACATTATTATGAATATGCATGAGTTCGAGCCGCACGAATTCTGTATATTGACAAATAAACATGGATATCTCTTTGTTCACTGTTCACTGTTCACACTAACAATAATAATACTTATGCATTTGCCAGAGCCGAATTCGAAGCAACGCTAATGAAGTGTTAATCGGTTCCATAGCACATTTGGTGTTGAGAATTTGTAACAGAGTACCTTATTCTCACTCATAAATTCAACGCATGTGAATTAAATTGGCTTGATATATGTTTGTATATGGTTTGAGTGCATACTGCATTATAAGCTGTTGTAGATAACATACACCACTCTCATTCTAATTTAACTCAATAATTGACCAAACTTGGTTTTTGGAAACAATGATTTTCATTTGACATCCTGTAAATTGTTTTCGAATATTGCACAGCATAGCTGCAAGACACTCAACAATCTGACTTTCGGAAATAGCAATTGTTAACACATCCATCAATGGATCGCAGGTTCTTCATATGAAAGATGTTCATTTGGCCTCACCATCAGAAATACCATCGAACCGTTTTCGCAAAAGAAAAAACGTTTAAATTTCGGCTTCATTGGATTTTCGTAAATGAAAAATTCCCGCATATGAAATTATCAAGGACAATTAATAAAATTTAAAAAAAAAAGTTTTACAGAAAGTCAATTAACGTAACAACACTTCCGATTGTCGTACGAATAAAATAAATTCTCTACAGAAATCTGCAAGCGCAAAAATCCAGCTTCAAACTTACCTTTATGTTGTTCAATGCAAAAACTCGATATTCGGTTCCATCCACGAAAACCAAAATACTCAGATAAATTCAATGGAAGAACGGAATGATAGGATACCAATTGTCGCAATGATTAATCAAATTAAGTTGTGTATTTTCCAATTTTGATTATCTAACCTGATTGTTGGGATTGTTCCCAAAATCAAATATCAGTAATGAAATTATTATGTATTATTATCATGGAATGAATATCGATGAATCCAATTAAAACTGCAGCGAGTAATTGTGGACTTGTCACGTGGCTACTATGTTGCCTTATCAATTTTCTAAATACATTTTGTACGTTTTCCTTCTATTTTTTTTTTATAGTTACTTTGTTCTCTTTTTTTAGTTATTTCTTTGTGTTTTTCTATCAAATACAGAATTCTCAGTAGAAAACTGCAAAGGTGTGAAAAATGTTATTTGAAAAAACAAGTCTTTATTCCATGCATCAATATACTTTTGTAAAAGAGTCTTTTTTTTTATTATCCATTCGTTTAAAGCTAGCTCTAGCTGATTTCATTTCGATTAATACATTGCATTTTAACCACAAATAATAATATTCCAATACACAATAGGACTGTACGGTGTACGGTACACTGTATTTGAGTATTTGAGTTCTCATCCATTTTAATGTTTTCATGAGTTTTAGTTTGTAAATAACAAAAAATGGGGAAAACTTTGTTCTATTTTGTTGTGCTACTTCATTGCTTCGACAAAATGAGAATGTACAATTTTCTAATAAACTGGCCAATGAGGAGAACACAATATTTGATGCGATTGTACGTTCGTATGAAACTATGTATATTTCAGAATTTCAACAAAGACAATTTCATTTAATGTTGCAATTATTTGAAAAATAAATGCTTCAAAACTTTTCTCTTGAATGTAATTGAACAGATATGAAAATGTTGCACACACACACACGCACGCACACACACGCACACGATATTCCTGTGCATTCTGCCCAAAATTACTCAATTAATTTCGGTATATAAGAACTAAAGACTGAAGACAGAAACAAATTACTAATTTCCGTAATGTGAGCCCTCCAAAGATGCACTCAAAATTGGAACGATAAAGCACCGGAAAAGATCTTCTACTGGCAACGGCAGTGATGCGAAATGAATTTCAATACAATTGCATTTAATGAGCATCATTTTGTTATATCTTAAATTGGTATGCATTTTGTATTTGCATTCGATGCACGTTGCCGAATCGAATAAACCTAATGGAGAAAACTATGAGCTCACGTATTTGATAACAGGTAATGGGTAACGGTCAACTATATATATGAATTGATGACCACAGTTTCTTCGATCTCTAGCCAAATAAATGTATTTTATTTTGGTTTGACACTTGAAACATTGCCTACAAACAGCAAACTATGAACCGTATGAGTATTTAGTGTATTATATATTTGTTATACATTGCTAACGAGCATATATTTATTACCATCAATTAATTATTGTTGTCTAATGTTACAATTGTTATTTAACAGCAAAATTGGAGCCTAAAAGTAAAGCAAATAATTGAACTAATAATAATGTTCATGGTTGAAATCATTGTTTCGGATTCGAATATTTTTCTTTTTTTTCATTTTGTCCAAATTGCGAATTAATCAAAATGATACGTAATGCATTCGCTCAATCGATTTTCCCACCGCATTTATTGAACATCAAACGGACCAACATGGATTGGTGAATATACAATTCAACTTGCGAATGGAAATGGTTTCGTTAGATTTGATTTCATTACAAACAATGATAAACATATAGTTTGATACGGTTGGTGGTGGATTTTTACAAGTTCGGTACGATCGAATTCTTACTTACAAATATACTTGTTTTTGTTTCGCTTCAGTGTTCTCAATGAGTGAATCATACAACATTCACGGTTAATTATTATTATGAGTATGAAAGCATAAAATTTCGTAATTATCAAACGATTGATAAGAATGATGGTTTTTCATTCAAAAGGAACGTATTTTAAATAAAAGATACCACTTGATGACTGGTGACCTTCTGTTGACTTCGTGCATTACATTTGCGTGTGTTACATGAATTTTCGGTACAGAGTTCGCATTCGCATTTACAATGGAATTTAAAATCCATTTATGACACAGATAGCAATAACATCATAGCTTATTTGAATGAATGAATGAATGAATGAAAGAGTTGCTGCTGTGAAAATATAACATTTTATGGGATCAATTTGATGCATAATATAGATAGTATATGGTTTATGGTGCACAGGGAGAGCTCTTCACTTTATGCAAAAATATTTGTTTTTGTTCGTTTTGTAAAGCGTTTGAATTGTTTTTAGCACTTAACAATCCCATATCCCATTTCGACTGGTACTAAACCAAAAACAAAAACGGTTCCACCTCCGAAGGACAACACACCGGGACTAGAAAATTTCCTATCGTCATTTCTTTCGAAAGTTAAACAGAAGTTCACTGAACTACATGACAAAGTAATGGCCATTGAATCAAGGCAGTCTAATCCTCAAACACAACCTCCAAATGAGCAAAAGAATTCGCGTGTGCCACCAATACTAAGTCCACGGACACATATTCACACTTCTGCGTCCCCTGAATACGACTTTCAATTTCCACAAATGCCACCAACACGTAATGGTCCCACAAACGAACCACATTTTGTTCCACAAATGAATTCTAGAGAGGGTCTATCGATTGATCCCGACAAAATATCAGCCATTCAAGGATCTCCCCGTCCAACAACGGTCAAAGAAGCACGACGTTTCATCGGTGCCACTGGTTGGTATCGAAAATTCATTCCTAATTTCGCGGAAATCGCCGCCCCTATTAGGGACTTGTGCACGGGAAATGAAAGTAGAAAACTTGACTGGACTGAAGAGGCTGAAAAAGCATTTGTGACTTTAAAAGAAAAATTGACTACGACCCCTGTACTGACTATGCCCGATTATACTAGACCATTCAAAATTTATTGCGACGCTTCGCTTGTTGCGGCTGCAGCAGTTTTGACTCAGGAATTCGATGGGGGCGAAAGGGTTGTTCAATATTTTTCCAAAAAGTTTTCTAGACTTCAGG
>GL501467.1:158393-168653 GCA_000149185.1 Mayetiola destructor | reverse complement strand
GGCCAACAAAATTTGAAAAACGTTCAAAAGGAAGCGAAAATAATATTGTGACGAGCCAACATTAATAAGATACGCTAAAGATCCAAACGAGCACTGAATCTTCAATTTCTTCAATTTAAATAATAGCGATGAAGTTGCCAACTGTTAATTGTGAACTGCTACACAATATTATAAACTTCAAATAAACCATAATCGCCGGTTGTGGATCATCAGACAAATAACACAAAGACAATCAATTTCACATTTCAATTATAATAAAATTTTAATTCTCTTTCATTTTCCATAGCTCCCAGCTCCCGGCTGTCGAATGTATCATAAGTTTTGGCATTCATGAATCATCGTGACCAAACATTATTATGAATATGCATGAGTTCGAGCCGCACGAATTCTGTATATTGACAAATAAACATGGATATCTCTTTGTTCACTGTTCACTGTTCACACTAACAATAATAATACTTATGCATTTGCCAGAGCCGAATTCGAAGCAACGCTAATGAAGTGTTAATCGGTTCCATAGCACATTTGGTGTTGAGAATTTGTAACAGAGTACCTTATTCTCACTCATAAATTCAACGCATGTGAATTAAATTGGCTTGATATATGTTTGTATATGGTTTGAGTGCATACTGCATTATAAGCTGTTGTAGATAACATACACCACTCTCATTCTAATTTAACTCAATAATTGACCAAACTTGGTTTTTGGAAACAATGATTTTCATTTGACATCCTGTAAATTGTTTTCGAATATTGCACAGCATAGCTGCAAGACACTCAACAATCTGACTTTCGGAAATAGCAATTGTTAACACATCCATCAATGGATCGCAGGTTCTTCATATGAAAGATGTTCATTTGGCCTCACCATCAGAAATACCATCGAACCGTTTTCGCAAAAGAAAAAAAACGTTTAAATTTCGGCTTCATTGGATTTTCGTAAATGAAAAATTCCCGCATATGAAATTATCAAGGACAATTAATAAAATTTAAAAAAAAAAGTTTTCAGAAAGTCAATTAACGTAACAACACTTCCGATTGTCGTACGAATAAAATAAATTCTCTACAGAAATCTGCAAGCGCAAAAATCCAGCTTCAAACTTACCTTTATGTTGTTCAATGCAAAAACTCGATATTCGGTTCCATCCACGAAAACCAAAATACTCAGATAAATTCAATGGAAGAACGGAATGATAGGATACCAATTGTCGCAATGATTAATCAAATTAAGTTGTGTATTTTCCAATTTTGATTATCTAACCTGATTGTTGGGATTGTTCCCAAAATCAAATATCAGTAATGAAATTATTATGTATTATTATCATGGAATGAATATCGATGAATCCAATTAAAACTGCAGCGAGTAATTGTGGACTTGTCACGTGGCTACTATGTTGCCTTATCAATTTTCTAAATACATTTTGTACGTTTTCCTTCTATTTTTTTTTTATAGTTACTTTGTTCTCTTTTTTTAGTTATTTCTTTGTGTTTTTCTATCAAATACAGAATTCTCAGTAGAAAACTGCAAAGGTGTGAAAAATGTTATTTGAAAAAACAAGTCTTTATTCCATGCATCAATATACTTTTGTAAAAGAGCTTTTTTTTTATTATCCATTCGTTTAAAGCTAGCTCTAGCTGATTTCATTTCGATTAATACATTGCATTTTAACCACAAATAATAATATTCCAATACACAATAGGACTGTACGGTGTACGGTACACTGTATTTGAGTATTTGAGTTCTCATCCATTTTAATGTTTTCATGAGTTTTAGTTTGTAAATAACAAAAAATGGGGAAAACTTTGTTCTATTTTGTTGTGCTACTTCATTGCTTCGACAAAATGAGAATGTACAATTTTCTAATAAACTGGCCAATGAGGAGAACACAATATTTGATGCGATTGTACGTTCGTATGAAACTATGTATATTTCAGAATTTCAACAAAGACAATTTCATTTAATGTTGCAATTATTTGAAAAATAAATGCTTCAAAACTTTTCTCTTGAATGTAATTGAACAGATATGAAAATGTTGCACACACACACACGCACGCACACACACGCACACGATATTCCTGTGCATTCTGCCCAAAATTACTCAATTAATTTCGGTATATAAGAACTAAAGACTGAAGACAGAAACAAATTACTAATTTCCGTAATGTGAGCCCTCCAAAGATGCACTCAAAATTGGAACGATAAAGCACCGGAAAAGATCTTCTACTGGCAACGGCAGTGATGCGAAATGAATTTCAATACAATTGCATTTAATGAGCATCATTTTGTTATATCTTAAATTGGTATGCATTTTGTATTTGCATTCGATGCACGTTGCCGAATCGAATAAACCTAATGGAGAAAACTATGAGCTCACGTATTTGATAACAGGTAATGGGTAACGGTCAACTATATATATGAATTGATGACCACAGTTTCTTCGATCTCTAGCCAAATAAATGTATTTTATTTTGGTTTGACACTTGAAACATTGCCTACAAACAGCAAACTATGAACCGTATGAGTATTTAGTGTATTATATATTTGTTATACATTGCTAACGAGCATATATTTATTACCATCAATTAATTATTGTTGTCTAATGTTACAATTGTTATTTAACAGCAAAATTGGAGCCTAAAAGTAAAGCAAATAATTGAACTAATAATAATGTTCATGGTTGAAATCATTGTTTCGGATTCGAATATTTTTCTTTTTTTTCATTTTGTCCAAATTGCGAATTAATCAAAATGATACGTAATGCATTCGCTCAATCGATTTTCCCACCGCATTTATTGAACATCAAACGGACCAACATGGATTGGTGAATATACAATTCAACTTGCGAATGGAAATGGTTTCGTTAGATTTGATTTCATTACAAACAATGATAAACATATAGTTTGATACGGTTGGTGGTGGATTTTTACAAGTTCGGTACGATCGAATTCTTACTTACAAATATACTTGTTTTTGTTTCGCTTCAGTGTTCTCAATGAGTGAATCATACAACATTCACGGTTAATTATTATTATGAGTATGAAAGCATAAAATTTCGTAATTATCAAACGATTGATAAGAATGATGGTTTTTCATTCAAAAGGAACGTATTTTAAATAAAAGATACCACTTGATGACTGGTGACCTTCTGTTGACTTCGTGCATTACATTTGCGTGTGTTACATGAATTTTCGGTACAGAGTTCGCATTCGCATTTACAATGGAATTTAAAATCCATTTATGACACAGATAGCAATAACATCATAGCTTATTTGAATGAATGAATGAATGAATGAAAGAGTTGCTGCTGTGAAAATATAACATTTTATGGGATCAATTTGATGCATAATATAGATAGTATATGGTTTATGGTGCACAGGGAGAGCTCTTCACTTTATGCAAAAATATTTGTTTTTGTTCGTTTTGTAAAGCGTTTGAATTGTTTTTAGCACTTAACAATCCCATATCCCATTCACCACAGTCACATTCAATCATTGCGATATGAAACTGAACAAACTATACACACGGACACATTCATGACGGCTGAAGGCATATTACATATTCGATGTAGGTCGGCTGGTTGGTTGGATTCAACTTACCGTTGAATGCTGAACTTTACATTCACTGAAATGTGTACATCGCTCAAAAGCAAAACCATTAAATGTACAACGAACGACCAACAACTACAATTAGGCATCGTGAATATAACAACTTTCCGGCGGAAAAAACAGCGACAGAGAGAGAGAAAGAGAGAGAAAGAAGAAAAAGAAGAAAAATTGCGGCTGGCAACTGAGAGAAGAAAATAAAATGAAAAGTTATACAAAATAAATAACCGAGCTATTATACATGTCGCTTGATTCGATATTGTGAATGGAATAAACGCGCGAAATGTTTGTGTGTTTGAATGTCTATGCATTTCGAATGTTGCTATATAGTCACAAATGATTTATATTGTTTGGGAAAATTTATGCGAAATTGGTATAATACAGCCGTATAGCGTAAAAACATTGCTGCTAGATACACGCAGTTGCATTGTCGAAAGTCCGTCGGGGTTGGGAGCAATTCGGTTTTTGCATGCTGCTCGAAGCAGGATATTCTTGTACCTGCTGCTGCTGCTTTCACTGCTAGAGCAGGTACTATTTACTAAGCAAGTATCTACATTTGGATCAAAATGGACTTCATGAAGGAAGACCTTAAGGTTAGAAGTAAATCGAACTACAAATTCTTCTGACCAGGTTGTCTTTTTTAGCTTCCAAATTGATAGGAGATGTATTTCTTAGCATTTAAAATGGTTTGGCATCGGTTCAGATCGATTTGGAAAAAAAAAATTCTGCTGAAAATTTTGCAAAGGGGTTACCATTTTTATCGAAATTTTTTTTCAAATTTTTTTTTTTCTTTTCTCGCCTCCAAAGTGATAGGAGAATTGATTTTTTTGCTACTGCTATGAAAAATTGGCCTGCTGCTAGCTAAATTTGCTGCTAAAACCTGCTTGCTTCCACCTCCGATGTTCGCAACATGTATAGTTCTGGGCCGAAAGCATTAAAATGCTGAAAACTGACTCGAAATAGAAACAGAAAAATGAAAAACAGCGATATGATCACGTAATACGAAATGATACCGATGGTCATGGATTCATCTATTTTATTGAATGATTTTTGATAATTGCAATGGCTTCCATTTTAATGCGAATAAAACTTTTTCGCAAACCATTTGATGATACTTGATACTTGATACTGAACAGTAAACAGCTGATGTTGACCCGTTCCGTTCCGATGATACAGACAACGGAATTTGAAAAGGAATATGAATGAAAAATAATTTTCGGATAAATCGCATTATTTATTTCGTCCATTAAGTTAAAGTTAGTCACCGAGATTGAAACCATTCGCGCTAATCCATATGGCCATCGTCTTTGGCATCTCATTTATCATTTTTGTACACAAAGAATTTCTTAATGGTAATGGCTTTTAAAAGGTAGCGAAAAAGAATGCGGCAAGGGACTGTCGCAACATCAATAGACATCTATATTAATGCATATTGTATACACACATTACACACATGTATGCTCAATGCTCATATAATGGGACCAGTAAATATGAAAAACGATGAGAATATTTTATTGCTTGCCATCAGCGCAATTTCATCTTATCTTTTGTGCTTTTGTTATTTTGTCGCGCGCGTCTCATGTTGGTTCACTCAGCTTTATTTGTTTATTGTTGATTTGGCATTAGAAAAACTGAGAAAAAAGAAAAAGGACACGGCATACTCGTGCCAAAGGTGAGTGAATGAGCACCGGCCATTGAGAATTGAGAATAAAATTGAAATCGAAATTGACACACAGATTTGAAATCCATTGTAGATGGATTATACTTTATACTTTATGTTTCGAGTGGCAATGTTTGTTTTGATTCGTCTGAACAATCACGTCATTTTCCATTTTTCTTTCCTTTCAAATTGAGACGATGAATTTTTCAGGCCACATCACATTCACAGAATTGATGCCCCCTTTGGGCCTTTGTTTTCGAGGCCTGAGCTTCGAATTTTTCGGTCGTATTACGTTCTTTTGTCAAATATTTATTGATTTTGCGATGATCTGCGTGTTTGTGGACGTTTTCAATCTTACAACGAACAATCATTGTGGATTGACGTGTGAATATTGCAATATTCATTCTATTTTCCGGAAAATTGATTTGATGTCAGATGTCTGAGTGAAAATACTCAGGACGGTTATTACTACGTCTTTAATTTCATCGAAAATTTTGTTTTATATTCGAAATATTAATTCAGATCTTGCAGTCGATTTTTTAACAGTCGAGACAAATCTCTGTTTTTGATAACAGGCAACGATCCATTTGATTGATGATTTCATCGAATCCATTCAACAATTGAAAAGTTAAACGAAGATCGATTCACAATTGCAATTGAAACAATTTACAATTCAAATTACTTACGCGATGACCAAATTCATCTTATAAGAATGCTGTTAATGTGACATGCTTGATGTTGTGGCCATTGTGAAAACTGAAAATATTCACATTTTTTATCGTTCATTTCGTGATTATTTGGCATAACTTGAATATTCTGATATTTTGTATTATCGTCAACGATTCATCTCTGCACACCGCACACTAATAATGCTAATTAAACTATCAAATAAAAAGTTCACAATGAATTTTCAGCATCTCTTTGTTTCCACTTTAGCTTCATCTGCGAGCCCGGAGCTTTCCGTTGATTTTTTCCATTTGAAACAATGCATGGGTTCGCAATGCACATTACATTTATCTACTGTACTCATTTAAATGTCTGTTTATTCATTTGAAAATATAATTAAAAAAGTTTTATACGATTTTTATGCGCTGATAATTCTAATTCATTCATTTGCATCAACACGTTATATCGCTCTGTGTCAGTTTTTGCTTTTTTTTTTAATTTTCTCGCTCTTTTCGATCATAACTTCGTTGATATTGAGTTCAATGCCTCTGTTGCTCCTTTTTGTTCTGTCTTCATTCTTCATTCTCTAATAATGTAATTTTTGTATGCAGCAGTGAGTTCGCCATTGAAAAACAATTTTCCAGTTCAGTTCGATTATGTTTAAATATAGTTTAGTTATAATTTTTGCTTATAAAACTCTGTGCTCCGTTTGAATAGCAAAAAAGTTTCAAATGCCTAGAACAATTCTAGGACTGAATGATGAACACAATCATACTCAATAAACTAAACTATGGTCGTTGCTGTACTCTGTGTATTGTGTTGATATGATTATTATCAGAGGCCCAACTATTATTAGATAACGAGAGTCCTTCCGACGAATTCATCCGCTAGAAAACTGTTTTGTTTAAACCATAATCATTATAATAATAAAAAATAATAGTTTCATAAGATAAGCCGATGCAGGTGGATGCATTGAATGGATTAAGAAAACAATTATTCTCAGCTCAAATAATTATAAATTTTCTCTGCGGACATTCATTTGTGCCCAGAATAAATCGCAATTGATAACACTGAAAAAGTAAGCACCAAATAAATGCATTTGATAATAATTTTTTTTTAATGTATGCGCAAAACGCAGTTCATTGTCATTGCATTTTATATATTTCCTATTTTTGATGCATTTTGCATTCACAATTTTGCCACTCTTGCCGTTCTCCGTTTTAAATTTGCCATGAAATGCATGATAGCTATCACTTCGATGAGTAATGTGCTATAGTAGAAGATGATCAGATATTGGAATGCATAAAATCGTAATAAAAACCACAAACCATACTCTGAAAAGGCACATTTACCCGAATATGGGCTACAGCGATTTGTTGACTACTTTTTTGAATCGTGTTGTCCATGAGATACGATGAAGGTAATTTGACCCGAGCTTTTTTCTTCTTTCTTTCCAAACCTCAAACACAATGCACCCAGACAAAAACCGAAACTAATTCAATTTCCGAAGAGCAAATGCAAACATGGTTACATGAAACAATGGAAAAATCACAGCATGACTACATGACTATGGCCATGCCTATTTCATCTATTGTATTCATAAACACAGAATACAAACTATATTCTAGCCATTTTACTTTCTTTTCTTTTTTTTTGCATCGCTGAACATTTCTGTTACAAAATCCACTGAGAATTCGAAAAGATTTTTTCTTTTACAGTTTGATCATTCATCTCAATTTGTTTCTCTGAAAACAATCAATTATTTTATTCTCAAGCTATACAACCGAGTCCCTTGGTTCAAATGAAATGAATAATAGTAAAGCGATAAAAAAAGAGAACGGATCTGAGCTGTGAGTCACTCGGACAGAGAGATGAATTAATCCAAGAAGAATGGAAAAATAAATAAAATGAATTTATATCGAGAATGCTGCATTCACATGTATAATTTGTGGTGTGGATATGATGAAATCTCGGCACACAAAAAATGGATACAACACAAAAACCGAGAAAGGTCGGGTAATGCGCACCAAAAAAAAAAATGAAATTAGCAAACAAAAAGTGAACAGCATCCAAAATCCATTCAATGCATTCATTTGGATGCTCATATATTGAATTTGAACACAATGCTAATTCATTTGAATCGCTGAAAATATACATGGATGTGATGCACAAGAATAAAAGTGGGAAAAAAACCCAGATTGGAAGAGAGTACTGTTCGCCGATTGCACTTCATACTCCGAACACACATAATTTTTAATATTATTCACTAAATAGATTATTTCGGCCTTCTAAAAATATTGAGGTTGTTCAAAGATGAATAATATTTCATTGATTTCAATTGTCGAAAAAGCATCTGACCTCCATTCGTCTGTTGAATTGCGTAATTTAAATCTACGTTTTCTCCATATGAATGATAAATATAAATACCAATTTAACGGGTATTTGCTTTTAAATAAGGATTAAATACAAAAAAATGTTTCGAAACGAAAGTTGTTAAAGTTGACAGAAAGTGAATAAATTTTGTGACAAGGGTTTTCACACTGGTTTTGACAGAAACCACTGGTTGCGATTTGATTTATTTACAACGATCAAAAGTCGGTGATACACACAACAGTACTAAATGTTTGTTAGCATTTGTTTGTCATGTGTCAAATTAATTTTTAGTTAAAAATATTGTAAAATGTTTAACTAAACACATCGCACGCAATATTGAATTTTTTGTTTTGGATCGGTTTTAGTTGTTCTATTGGTTGGTTTGTGGTGCGAGTTTTCATAATTTTGTTGTACACAAATTTTTAAATGAAAAGAAAACCACTTTTGATTTAATGGCATCAATTTTCTAAATTAATATAAAATTATCATTGCGTGTGTGAACGATACGGAAAATTGCCAACATTATGAGCATTGAGCACCTTTAACTCAAAATTGCAATGTTTCATGTGGAATAGGAAACGATTTCCTTCCGATTTGATTGGAGTGACCACACACATAAAAATGAATTATTAAAGGAAACATTGAAAAAGGAGAAAACTTTTCGACGCTGCTCTTGTTGGCCTCTAATTGGAGGTGGCAGATTTGTTGTTCTATTTCATACGGTAAAAATATAGCGTACATAAATATAATCCGAAGAAGGACAGCGACAGCTTAAATGCCCACTAATTCAAGCCACAAGTATTGCATCTAGGTTCTAGCTACGATGTCGGATACTGACGCATAATTTTCTCTATTAATCGTTTTTTTTGCACAGTCCATGCAATGGGGCTCTTTATTCCGCATATGAAATGTTCACTTTTTATTTGTCCATTCTGCGGCAGTTTGAACTTTGTGCCTGATTTGTGTTGGTTGAATGGGGGGCTTCATGAAACGATAACATATACTATGGTACTCATTCGAAGTCATTAAATGTTCAAACAAATGAGTTTTCTCTATGCCGGCGATATGCAAAGCGGTAGTAAAATGTATATATTCGCACTTCGTAAGGGGTAGACTGTAGCCGCCTGAGAAATAAGATGGACATGCTAATCCTACTTGATTTGCGGGAAAAACATAATGATCTTCCAATTAAAATCTATTTTGCTGATGACATACACCAATATCTAACCATTTTGTATTCATAAATTGGATTTGGGTGTGTTCAGTATGTGAGTATGTTACCGCCACTGTTAACTTTAAAAAGCTAAGGAAACCAAGTGAAAGGAACTTCGATTAGTCTCAAGAGTGAGCCAAGTTTAGCTATATATTTTGATGATACAATTCACATGGTGGCGATCATCGAAGGAGAAGCCAACAGAAAAAGCCCAAAAACATAAAAACTCATAATTTAGCCATCAAATCTATGTAATGAACGGTGCGTTGCGAATCCCATCAAATTACTGGCTAATTGAGCTTAATTCAGATTTAAACGTTGAAATTTTCATATTCGACAAAATTGTTCGATTAGATTGAACAAAGTTATCGGGTACTTTTAACTGATGAGTAAATAAATTTGAATGGATCGGACTGCAAAAAGTCAGAAGACTTGTAAAATGTTTGGGCCACTTGGTACTTGGTACAATTTAGCATTATTGAAACCATATGTCCATTGTGCATCGGTTTCTAGAATAAAAATTTATATCTTCGGTGAGTCGTACCGGAAACTATAGATATAATGGCACATATACATTCCAAACACTGAACATTTTTACAACTTTTAACATCAACCGATGGCTGCTGTAACGTAACGTTACACACAAATTCAATTTACATAAACGAAATTGAATTTGTTGAACTAGATGCACTCAAATAAAGTTTGTTTATCAGTTTTTTGCATTTTTTCCACTCTCTCTCTCTCT
>GL501467.1:129082-140041 GCA_000149185.1 Mayetiola destructor | reverse complement strand
AGAGAGAGAGAGAGAGAGAGAGAGAGAAAAAAAATTAGATCAGGAAAAAACAGAAGTTTTTTTCGTATACGGATGACAAATTTTCGTTTATTTTTGTGTTTTGACATTTTCTGCATAAACCATCATATTTATTCATTAGGCAGCAAAGCTTTCGAATGATCACACTGATGAAAATGGACCAATTGAAAAAAAACGCAAAGAAAACATCACGCTTTGCATGGAAAAAATGTACCAGGAAGAAAAGCGAAAAATCAACGATAAAAGGGAAAAAAATCCCGGTTAATACAGCGCAATCAATGCTCTGCAAGCACCTTGGTTACCAATACCAAGGTTTGTATGTTTGTTCGTCTTTTTTATATGAATTTCGTTATGCTATTGCGATTGTAACGTGATGTTGATGGCGATAATAAATTTTCATTTTCATCATTTTATGACAAAACGTCCAAATTTGTAGCATCTCTCTGTTTGTATGTTCATTTGTTATTACGTTCATTCACATTTTTTTATGTTTTTGTTTTTTTTTTTTGAATTATTCTTTTGCTCGGTTTTTGCCCCATGATTCGCACTTCATTTCGCTTTAAACCCTTTAACTTTTTAGCGTCAACTGAATTGGCACAACATTTTTTTTTTCTGAATAAAAACTGGTCAATTCTGAATCAATGACTGCGACCACCATAAAGGCGAAATATTAATATTTCTTATGATAATAATAATAGTAAGTCTTTGACTGATTATAAATGAGTTGAAAATTCGCATTCAGTAAATTTGTAATAAAAATGTATTCAAACGCAAATCGACAAATGCATTAAAGGAAGTCATCTAATGGCCAAGACATAGATCGAAAGCGTTTCGGTCCATTGGCCAATGTGGAGGCTTCATTTGCATTTTGCATATGATAAATAGCTTTACCCTTTGGTTTCATGTTCTCATTTAAACGGGAATGCAAATTGATAGCAAGTTGGATGATGGTTAGTTTTGTTTTTGTTGCTCATTCAAATATTTCATTTTGAATTTTATTTGCTTACTCCGATTTTGAAATGATAACAATGGAAAGAATCGAAATGAAATGAGAAATCTAGAGACAATCAAAACATCTTTTGGACCGTTGGTAATTGTTGCGTTGGCATGATGTATAATGTCTCAGTGCTTTCAATTCAAAATTAGTTGTCAATATTTTTGAATTTTTGATAGTTCTGATCCGGACCGTCAACATGTTTTTCCATTTCTCACAAAGAGTGTGTTCGTATAACCCAAGCGCACATAGACAGTAATATCAACAAAAGACAGAATATGAACAAGCTAAGCGAAATCAAATTGAAAACGGATGAATTTACATGAAAAAGGCAGAAGCAATTGCCAACAAAATAAATTTGCATTCAACTCACGTGCATTATTATTTGCTATGGAAAAAGAAAATACAGCTGAAGATGACTTAAAATGGGTTGGCAAACGTCCAGTCTGGCCTCTGGCATCCATTTGTAATTTCTCAACACCTTTAAATCAATAAAACCGATTTTGATTCGATTTTGGTTATGCAAACTCAACATCTTCGCACATACAAAAAATGTCAGGTATACTAGGTTCAGTATTGGTATAAGGTGTAGCTTTGATGCTATTGGTTTTGTATGAGAATTTGAATGAAGCTTAAAATAGATCCACGTTGACATATAGCATTGCTATAATTGTTCTATCGTTCGAAAGATGAATAAAAGGCGAACGGTACCAGAGTCATTGGATGTCATTTTCAATTGAAAATCCATTGACGACACCAACAACACCTTGTGGTTAATGCCCACGCTCATACAGATTATTTGATTCAACATAATCTCGAGAATGAAATGATGCAGACTAGAAGGAAAATGAACGCACGTAAAATATTTCTATATTCAAAATAGTCTATCATCAGTTGTACAATAGTGATGTATAGTAATGTTATTGTCACATTTGTGAATGTGGTTTCATATCTTGGCTCTGTTGTTGGTGTTGTTGTTGCCGGTTTTTTCTCTTTTTTCACCATCTCAATCCACGATTCACATGTTCGCCACGCTTCAGTCATGTTGTTGGCTACGTGCAATATACGAATGCGGTTGTTAGCAGAGAAAAATACTCTTCGATTATTCCAAATGGTAAAGTGGCACACACATCTTGCATCACACATTCGAACAAACCGAAAACAGAACTAATATAGCTCAAGCAACATCAACTTAGATTTGGATTTTGAATGCGAATATCAAATTAGCTGCTGTTGCCGAGTCAGGAAAACTGCTTTGCTCAGATGGAGGATGTCACATTTAAATCATAGGTGAACAAGCTGAGGCCGTTTGGGGAAGGGGGGGTCAATTTGATGATTTTTTGCTCATTCAATATCAATTTTTGATGACCTTTTATTTTTGCTCATTCAATCAATTTTCAATGTTATTTAGTGAGATTTTAGCAATAATCATGAAATTTTAGAGAAAATAACGAAATTAATGACCTTTTTTTTTGGTTATTCAATCAAATTCCAAAACGATGACTTTTTGCTCGGTGACCGGGGGGAAGGGGTGGAGGTCTGGCCGAAGACTTTAGGGGGGGGTAAACCGGCGATACACCCCCCTATGTTCACCTATGATTAAAATCTAATCACGTTCATTTGATCAAAGATGCGTCCGGAAACTTCAAGTGAAACTTCGAATGGAAATATGTATTGTGAAAAATTGTTGACAATAATCTACTTGTCATTTCATTCATATATATTATTACGGTTATTAATGTTAATGTTGTTGGTTGTTGACAATTTCACAAATCATGGCCATAGCATTGTACAACAAACTACATTGTACGGCCGATGCATCATCATTTGACAAATTACACATAGATGTACCTAATACAATGATTTTCCATGCAGCTCTTGCCGAAATCACAAATCCGATACAATATTTTCATTCTGAACAAGCATCAATAACAAACACACAATAATTCGTCTCAATATCTATCCAAATGCAAATTTTGTTGAATAAGTATGAGCTGCCAAATTATTTGACCATAAAATAAATGGCATATCTTGCTGAGCCAAACGGCCACAATGGCGGCGGCGGCAGCGTCGACGGCGGTGAAATGATAATAGAAGCAAATCGTTATCGAGTTTTTTTATTGGTTGATTTGTCGGTCGCTTAGTGTCTTTTTTTTTGGTCATTGATCGCGATTTGAGCTCTATCCTCTATTATTGGCATGATTGCACTGTGAATTGTGATTATGGGGAGCACTTTTGAAATTATGTGTCAGCAAATTGAAATGGGTCGAAGAAATTAAAACTGTTTACATCATGATATGGTTCACAATTCACAATCCAATCCGAAATCAGGTTCAAATTATATTCAATATCATGCATTCGGAGTAGATTCACTGTCGTTGTATACTACACATTGCACACCGCACAATGTGCCACAATTTCTGAAATGTTGAAAAGTTTTTCGCATTCTGCATTGCTCACGAATAGGAATAACGAATAATCATGGTTGTGCCGTACACGATAATTTTTTGGCAACAATAAAAACAATAAAATGTAACGAGACCAACGAACACGAGACGCTGGAACAGAAAAAAGCTCAGTTACCGTAACTTAACCGTAAGTAATAAAATCAACACACATAAAAACCAAAGTCATAATAAAAAACGTTTGCGCCAAATGCAAAAACCGTATTTGTACTTCTAGACGAACCCAAAGATAAACAATCAACAACTGATTGAATGGCATTTGAACAAGCTCGAATGATTTTTTTTTTTTTACTTTGCTTTTTTTTTCTTTGTTCCTCCTCTGTGTATCGTTATCGAAAAGCATTCGTAAACAGGAAACCAAGTGAAAGTGCTTGTATTTTTTCTATTTTATTTTATTCTTTTTTCGTATTCATTAACATTATTTATTGGTGAGAGCGTAAATTAATTCTTTGAGCATAGAATCCGGTTTTTCTTTATCCTTTTCTTCTTCTTCTTTTTCTTCTTCTTTTATCAACAACTACCACATGTTTCAACGAAATTCCATTAAGCGACTCAAATACATATAAAAGGCTATGCGCTGAAATACCAGAGAATAGATGATAACAATCAATGGGAACAATATTGAATGACATCTGATAGACTTTAAATGGTTCACTTCAATGGAATGGCTGAACACCAAAAACGCAACTTATATTTGATTATAATAATCATAATCATCGTAAAATCGCTGTGGAAACTGATTAAAAAACACATTGTTGCAAATTGTCATAATGTACAATGTACAATCCGCACACAGAGCATATGAATAGAAAAAAAATATATGATTTCGTTAAAATTATTATGAAACCTTAAAAAACGAAGTAAAACGATTGCTAGAATCGCTGAATGCCTATTAATCTCGAATGAATTCGTCCATTGTTGTTTTGAGCACGAAAATTCAAAACCGGAAACATCAATCGTTCATGGCACATATATCGTACATAGTCAAAATCGATCGACTTTTATTCGAATGTGGATATATTTTTAGAATTCGATTGTTGATTTTTTTTTCGCTTCGTTTCAACATTTTCGAAATTAATTTCGATCAATAATTATTATTCGCCAACCATCACAAGCCCAATGTTTCTTATTTGTAAAATGCATATAGTTTCCAAACGCTCATAAATAAGCCAAAAAAAAAAAAAATAACATTTATCCTGAGGATTCATGCCACAATTATTGTCTATGAGCTGTATAAAATATTACCCAAAATAACAATTGTAAAAAAAAAACCAAAACACGAAAAAACAGAAAAAGTTTCGAAAAACGAAATCAGAAGTAAGAATTCTGAGGGCGATGTTTAAATCGTTTCGGCCTTTATTATTAAAATGTAATGGAGTTCATTGTTGATTTGGCGGTGCTGATAAGATGATGATATAATGGTTCTGGGTTCTTTGATATTTTATATGGTAACCTTTTTCCATACGAATATTCACATAATATCGTGTAATCGTGACTTTATTTTTGGTTTGGTTTTTTTTCTTTCGTTTGTTTCCAAACAAACATTTTCTAGTCGTCTGCGTTTTCATTTTATTATTATTTTGTTATTATTATATCAAGTACGACACTTTAAAATGTCGAATTCAAATAATATTTGACTAATAACGGAACATATTCCATTGCATACGAATGAATGTTGTACGTTATTGGATTGTGGATGAGTTACACCGTTTGAATGTTCAAATGTTTGAATGCTTTGAAAAAGCAACGTTCCATTTTCTTTTCACAATAATTTCTCTTTTTATATTTTCATCATGGTTGTGTGTTTCAGTGTTTGTATTTTCCGTTTCTTCCATTTGACCGAAAAAATTAGGGCAAAATTGTCCTATTTTGTTGGGCCCAATTTTTAGTCTATAGGCAGTTGAAATAGTTTCATGTTTTTTTTCCTTGTTGTTTGTAAGCTGTGTGTTGTGTGTGTGTCTGTTGTTCAGTTGAATATTTTTTAGCGTTGAAGGTATACAAGTGTTCACACACGCATCACGGCAACCCGAAGGGCCAGAAAATGAAATGAAAATGGAGGAAGAAACAAAAAAAAAAAGTTGTCAGTAACATCAACCGAAGGCAACGCACAGGTTTCAATATGATATTCGAATTGTTGTGCAAATGACGTAACCTGCGAATTTGATTGCTATGTTCTCTCGTTAGTTGCGGTTATGTATTATGAATATGAATGTGTGGTTTTGCCGTTCAGCGACGAACGAGACCAATTCAAACAGGCAAACGGATACATGATTGGATATTTGAATGTAAAACGATGATGTGCTGATGATACATAAATCTTTTTGATTGTGTTCGATCGACGAACATTAAACATATGCACAAGTGTATAATGTTATTGTATTAAATTCTCATGGGTCTCTTGTGATGTGTATGCTCAATGTTCACTGCAAATGCCCCAGACCTATTCAAATTTCAAATGTTATTTTTCCCAGCAGTCAACAGCAACCATTAGAAATGAAAAATCAAAATGTATTTTTCTCAATCCCATGCAAAGCAAAATATTTCTTTCGATTGATTTGCCATTGTTGAAAGGGAATGCATTTTGATGATTCGTCGTTTGGAAATTCAATTCCTACATTCAATCAAAATATGAATCGGAAATGTTCCGATACTTATGATTGAATAGATTGAAAGGCAACGATGAATTAAAGGATTTTGCATTGTTAGATTTGTCACCGAGCATCATGCACCATGCATTCAGCGTAACCGAGAAATAAAGAAAAAAACCTGGGAAAAAAGTGACGAAAAAATATACGTGACTAATGCATAATTCATGCTAAATTCAAGTGATCAATATGACCGTGGAAAATGGGGAAAATTGTACAACAGCTGGAAATTGTTGTAAATGCTACAACGAACCAAGTAAAACGTACACGTGATCTATGTTGTATGTTGCTTTCTGTCTAGCATCGATTTGCCTAAAACAGAGTTCAATTCTTATCACGACAATTTTGCATCGCTGGATTGCGTGCATTAATGAAGCCACACATCACTGCTGCTTTTGAGTTGAGCTGTACCAAAGAATGAAATTATAAGATTATGACATTACGAACATTTGAATCGTTGCCAAATTACATCGCATTATTATATGACAGAATAATCTGTTCGTCGAACACACAGCAAATGGATGTCCAGATAGAATAAACAATAAACATTGAATGAAAACAATGTCCACTTAACCTTCGACTTTCGACTTTTGAGTTACGAGTATATTTTGGTAATTTTCTTTATTTTGTTTATTGTTTCTTTTACGGTTTTAAGCGATGAATTGTGAAAGAAAAAACAAAACCACAACAATGACAAATTGATGCACGGAAACATGATAACATTCATTTGCAATAAAGATAAACGACCAATTGCACTTAAGAAAATCCAAACAATAACAATCACAAACGAATTATAGCGAACAGAATGTTTGACTGGTTATATTTTCGAATATCGATCGACCAAAATAGAAAACAAACCAAGAAACATGAAAATCATAAAGTGTTTGAATATATTTTGGGAAACTGTTGCTCATAATACAATACGAATAACGATTATTCTTTGATTTGTGTGTTTATTCATTCTAGGGTCATCAACGCTCTGCTAAATATACGGAAAAGCCACATGAGAAATATAATGAGAGCAACAGTGTTGCATCACCCAAAAACATAGCCTAATGTCATAATACCAGAGAAGTGAATTAAGCTGAATGAGCTCCATAGACAAAAAGGATATGTTTAGTGTTTGTATGTTTTGTATATGGCATGAGTGTGCTGTTTTTGGGCATCGCATGGAATCGAGAGATTATATTTTTGTGACTTTTTGTGTCTTTTTATAATAATGAGTAATAAGTAATAATAAAATAATGCATGTTTGTAATTTTGCACAATTTCTGGTATTGCAATAGTGTTTCTAATTTAATTCATTCCATGAACAATTGCAGCTGGGCGATGATTATCTTATTCAATCCGGTATAGTTACTGTTTTTGCAATAAACAGATGCGACCAATTTATGATTGAACATTGAACACATGGTGAAAGGTCTGGATCGATATGAATGTGTTAAATAAAACTTGCTTGGTCACCATCAAATCATCAATTTCATCAATTCAAAAATGAAATAATAGCATCACATTTTCTCGAATACTCGAACTTTAACACACAGATGACAATAAGTGAAAATTGCAAATTTTCTGATTATGACATTTGAAAAGCAACATGTTTCTCGTTTCGGTTCATTGTCATTATTATTATTCTTTTTGCAAAATATGAATTTGTGAATGTGTGCTGTGATGCGTCATCGCCGACAATATGATATAGTACACAGTACACAGTGTGTACATAGTATGTTCCGGTTTGGTCAGTTTTATTTTCTTTTATGTGCAATGTTCATCCATTGGATTAGACTTGATGGCAAGGCCCATAGTAAAATCAATTTCCAATTAAATTTAATTTCATGTTTCAAGTATTTCACGTATTCCAAGTCACTGTACAATGTACATTTTCATTCGGTTCATACAACAAATTTGACATTATGCTGAAAGTCATATATACCATATATCGTATTGAGTTGACGACAGATTTTATTCTTTTTTTTTTCTTCTTTTTTTTTTCATTTTTTCTCTCGTTCATTGCTCTCGATAAATGAATTATATCATTATTATGGAAAAGCTGGAAAATTCTTCTTTGGGAATAATGTGGTTTCTGGGTTTGCAGACATATGATGCCATCATTTCCCAATGTAATTTGATGACATCAATAATAAAATGAAACTCATCAAAATCATTTAGAATCACATAAAAAAGAGAATAATATTCAATTTAGTTAATTTCACTTTGCGATCCATGGTTTTTCATCTGGTTCCGTTCATCGTATTTCAGCACAATAATATTAAACAGGCTAACGGCAACATTACCCATTACCCATTACCCTTTACCCTTTACCAATGGCTACTTGGTATGCGTTCTACGCATTTCATTGCTTTTGAGTTTTCAATTTTCTGTCTCTTCTTGTTTCTCAATCTTCCATTTTGCATTTGGAATTATGATTCGTATGCCATTCGATTCACGATATATGTGCCACGTGATAGAACATACTACACTAATACACATTACCCATGTTAAATAAATTGACAATGGATGTTGGATGTTCTTTTTCAAACAGGCATTTTTTGAATCATATGATTTTCGCTTTCGTTGTTCAGTTTTCTCGTTTTTCGGTTTTCGGTTTTCATTTTCATTTAATGTTCATGTTCATCATCATATAAAATATGTATGCATGTTCTTTCAAGAGAAATCCATTATACCAAACGCCATACGCCACATTTATTATATTACATGCTATAAATCGCCTCATTTCGACTGGGAAAATTCGTTCCATTAATGCAAACTAAAATGAATTCAAAGAGCTTTTGCTATGACATTGTGCAGAATTTTCACACAATTTAACGAAAGCTTTGCCATTTTCACAATTCAAAATTTTGCATTTCTTGCTTTTTATTTTTGTACTCGATCTTCGCTACGCTTCTTTCTTTCTTCATTATTGTCATTATGCGTAATGCATAAAAATTCACAAAAAATAAGATATGCAAAGGAGACAAGCTCACAAGCAAACATGAAACATTGATATAAATGAGAGCATCATTGTGCCAACGCGTATGGATGCTTTTGTTTGTTTCAATTTAGTCTCTTGTTGAGCTTATTCATTTTTCGTTGATTTTAATTCATTCCGAAATTTGTCCAAATTGATGAATATAATTGTTATGCAGATCGAATGCTAATCCTAAATCTTGGGCTTATGCATGAAAATGGACCTCACAATTCAATGAAGTTGTTGTTTCCTCTGGAAAAGGAAGTGAGGTTAAAGAATCATCAACATGTAATTCCTCATTGTTTTCAGATGATTGCATTGCATTATGTATTTTGTTTTCGTATGAAATGAATTCACTAGTAAAAGATACGCTTCGATTCGATGTCTTCTCTCAGATCATCAATTGGCGATAATGGTAATGTTTAAATCAAAGCCAAATGGCAGATCTTTCGAAACTGTTGTCATTCGCTTGGCACAAAAATGATACGCACACAAATTTTGCAGAACATTTTATGCTTATCCGGCACCAACAAATATCGAACAATATTTTTGTTGAGACAGCAAACAAAAACGAGAACATCTGTAATCACAAATCGGAAGTGTTTCTGTTCTTATATTTTTATTCGACACATACGTGCATAGTGCAAACGCTCAAAAGTGAACGAGGTACTTCAGCCATAAGCATTATCTGGTAAGGGTCGAAAAAATACACAAATAGACAGATACGAGCTTAGTGAATAATAAAAAAAAAAATGAACATATTACCGACACTACGAAAGTGATGGAATGGCAGATGGATTTTCGGAATATCTAGCATTTATCGCTTGACTACCTTTATTCGCTTCATCACTTATATGGCCAAGTCTTTGCAATTGCAAGACAGCAAAAGGATTGACTGAAGCTTATCGATTTACATTCACTCATTTTTTCTATTCATATTGACTTTGTTCCGGTTTCAATTAATTCCCTATTTTAGCGATGTTTTGCATTTTGAAATTTGGACTTGTCTCCAAATTCTATTTTCACTCGAATCATGAATTTGATTTTTCGCTCATTTACTGTTCTAGTGTGTAAATGTGTAAATTAGACTTCGTTAATGGATTCAGCGTTTGGAACGCTTTTTGCTATCGGGCTCTTGTCCATAAGCTAGGACAATAAGAACTAGCTAGTTTTTAATAAGAGTCGGAAGTCGGGCATCCAATAGACAATATATTATGAACGCCATTGTAAATTCAATTTTTCCTTGTGACCTGTGAGCGATGGGCGAAAATAAAAACTAATAAATATATAAACACCGACTGAATTGACCTAAGAGAGAAAGAGAAAGAGTGTGTTTTATTTACCATTTTTCTATTGGTTTTTTCCTTCTTCCGAATCTATTTAGTTTCGCAAGCTATTTTTCTCCCAGACATTCTCGCAGTTTGTATTTTATGAAAACGATTGAATGAATATGCTTAAAGTGTACACAGTACACACTTCAACGGTTTTTATTTTCGCCACAATGGATCACAAGAGGACAGTTTTAGTTTTTTGATGTGCTAAACAATGCGACCGACATAATTTATGCAAAGCAATGTCTGGATGGTTAAAAGTCGAGCGAAGTGGTTGAGAATTGAGAGAGAAAATAATAAAAGATGAATCAAGGGCAACAGAAATGGTAAACGTAATGAAAAATGTTAAGTGATGATCGTTGTTTTTTTTTTTTTGCCATTTTTGCTGATTTCTTACCGCAGTTTTGTTGTTGTTTGTTGGATTTTCTATTTGTTGCCATGGCCTCATCTTATATCTTATGCATAGAGCGCAAAATACTTATTCCATTTTACTGCACCACAACACATTTTCAATCTTGGGAATGGTTTGTTGTTTACT
>GL501467.1:102499-122312 GCA_000149185.1 Mayetiola destructor | reverse complement strand
GGTACAATTTTGGAAAATTGTTTACCAACCGAAATTGAACCAACAAAATGTTTGTTTTGGTTGTTTGAAAATAATTTTTCTTTTTTCTTTTAGTTCATTCATTCATTTTATAAATTCCGGCATTTATGTCTCTAGCCTTTAGACAGTAGACAGAAAGAGAGCAAACAAAATTTTAAAATTCAATGGAATATATGTAATGGTGGGCAAATGAGGCAAAAAACTTTCTTTCTTTTTTCATACTTGTACAACAATGTGGATAAATTTCAATTTATACACCAACTAAATTAAGGTGCGTTCGGTGCGCTCGGTGTTCGATTCTCTGAACATCATTTAGATTCGTGTATATAAATAATAAGTACAGTATATTCACGTCTAAATTTCGATTATATTGGCAAGCCCTGGTATCAAATCATACCTCACAATTATATTCTATTCAGGAATACCGAATGGCCGTCAACAAATCGTATATTCAGTAATTGACGGTTCAGTTGCAATCCAACCAAATGAAATTTGAGAGTGGAAAATATGCGGCAATGAAAAACAAATCGAAATCATTCATTCCGTATCCAGTTGGTGGTGATTGAAACTACAGTCTAGTCGCTCCTATATAAATAAGTGTCCGTTCGACCACTCACATTAGCCAAACATCGCAATATAAGATATATATTTTCATTATGTCTTCACTTGTTATTCGATTCGTTCGAAAATTAAGCGCTAAAAGTATTTTATGAACTCAATGATAATAATAATAATTAGTTTTAATTTGTCATTGTTTATATACATATCTCACTCAGTGTAGAGTAGTTGGTCTTCATGCAATACATACAATGTTAGAATGGGGCACAAATACCCATTAAAATCAAAAGAGAATTTTATAGTTTAGATCACACACACACATAAAATACAAATGACTGACCAAACCAGACCAAACCATTATCATCATCAGCTTTCCAGCACGATGTACAATTATAGTATAGCGTTCAACAGTAAATTGTCCAATACTTTTTCCTCATTCATTTGGTGCCAAATGCGAAGTGCGAAATTCGAAATCCAAAAGCACTACAAACACTGAACACTGAACATACATTTTCCCTTAGATCATTATTATAATTAGCTTTTGGCGTTTTCTATTCGCTTTATGGGTTTGAATGTATTTTGACGGTTGTTTTTCACTTGTCAAATATCCCATGAACGAATGACAAGCAACACTGAATGGTTGAAGTAAAATATAAACAGAAAAAAATATGCATATGAAAATATCATCAACATTTCCTCTGATTTTTAGAAGGGAAGGAGGAAACGACTGAAGAATGAACATAGCATTAAATAATGCATAAAGATATAGATTTTTGTGCGTTTCAGGCCGTTTTTTTTCTTTTTCGAAAAGTAGAGAAAGAGATCCAAAATAAATTATTTTTTTGGCATCGACCTTTGATAACTCGATTATTATTTATTTACATAATTCGGAATTTCTCTCGACTCAGAGCCGCAGCATTCATGAAAAAGATCGAACAAAATGTACTCAAACCAAACAAACATAACCCATCGTTTGTGAACAAGCTGAGTAAAATCAATCAATTAAACAATTGCAATCTAAATGCGTTGTTTGAGTATTTCCTTGTGCCTGCGTTGCCTTTTATTTCACTTCATTACGCTTTATTTATACAATGTTCAATATAAAAGTATGCTAATCTCAAGCATCGGATTTTCATGAAGTATTCGGCATCGCCAACGGAATAATATCAACTTATTGACACAGTAACGGTAAGTTGTGTGCGTGCGAAAATCCAAACATTTATCATATTGAATGGCCTGTGTTTTGAGTGGTAACGTCACTTTTCCATTTTCATCAAAATATTATGGCATTCGTTGGCAATGGCCGCACTTCATATATATACATACATATATTATTCGTTTTGCTTTTAAAAGCACCAAAAACATCCGCAATTACCATCTGGTATCCATTGTAATTAACTATAGCGATATTATGCTAAAAACAAAATGATGAATGATGGAAAAACCATTGAAAATCATCAACGAGAAGGTAAATAGCGAATGCATCAATTTTAATTAAGAAATCGTAAAGGCATGACTCGAATCGGATTTTTGAACGGAAAAGCGATAAGAAGCGAACAAATCAGCGAACAAAAGAGACCACCATTCATAAAGGGATAACAAAAAGAAGATTAAAGTTTAAGTTTTATTGTTGTCCTATTTGCTGAGCTGGTTCACTTCTTCGTTTGGTTTTTTTTGTTCCTCTCGTTGTCTCTGAACCTCTCAATTGTCAACGTTTGGTCCCCAACAATTTTGACAAAGTTAATTCGTCGAACGCTATTTTGTGCTGAAAGCACTGACAAAAAAATGCAAATTTGTTTCTGTTCTCAAGCAATATTCCGTTTTCCATTCTATGTAAGATTTTTTTATTGGAAAATGTACACCAGTACATACAGGTGTGTGTGTGTGTGTTCGCTAATTACCACATTAACATTTTCAAACTAATCTCCAAACAATCTCCGTTTCTGAGCACACACACTCTCATAAACACACAAGCTAACAGTTACGGTTTCCATTTTTTAATTCTTTCGCATTTCACCAATTTTCACCGTATTAACGCCAGAAATGGCCGGAAAAAATACTATGCGCTGCATTGTGCAATTCATCGCGAAAAAGAAATAGGATTCAGGTGCACCGAACACCAAACACACATCCACAATCCACATATCGTTCGAAACATTTTTCGCATCTTCTTGAATCGATTCACATGTGAATTACATTTGACCTGAATTGTGTATTTTTACGTTTCAAATGTGCTCAATGCTCGATGCTCGATATATGCGGTTGGTGGCTTGGCACTTGAATCCTTTTTTCTACTTCATATACTAACTCTGCATCTGCATGTCTATTCTGCATTTTTTTTTGCTCGCATTCATTTATTCATTTCAGTTTCTTGTTCGCCATATTTACACAGTTTGGTTTTGTTTCTTATGAATGTTTCCATCATGTATTCATTGAATGCCGGTGTAATTGTACGAGATACATTTTATTGATGCCAACCAAAAGGTAAAAATGTTCAAGAATCAAAATGAAAGATCTAGAAATAAGGACAACGATATGAATGAAAAAAAAAAAACTAGAAATATGGAGGATAGAGCGGAAGATGGAGATAGGAATGTGAAAGCAGAAAACATATTATATGATACGATGAACGGGAACGTGATGGCTTTTTTGTATCAATTCATATCGTTGAACGATTTGTAGAGCATGAAAAAAGAAATGAAGAAACGAACCACCAACAGCAATTACTTCGATTGCATTCAATAACAAATGCAAATAGAACTCAAGAAAAGAAAGATAGAGGCAAAAGACAGCTATATATTGCACATGCATACATACATAAGATGTGTATCCGATGTGTAGGACGATATATGTTCATTGTTCGATGCTGAATGCTTGTTGGTAGTTGCCACTGCATTTCAATTTCTTTTCATCATTACTTTTCAAATTGGTGAGTTTATTGACTGGATGCCGATGGCATCCGAGTTTGCATTGATTGAATATCACAATTTTGAATATGAACGTTAAAGCAGAGCCAATTTTAATAATTTTCCATACAGGCTCGTGGTTAATATATAGAAATTATTAAAAAAATTCAATCATTGAATGGCAAAATTGTTATTAATTTAAAAATTGATTTCATGTTTGATCACGCACAACTAACATTCAATTCAAACGAGCTGAAGATGCGCTGATGAATATGAAAGAAAAGAAAAAGGAGAAACTACATTCGATCGGATCGATAATATTTAATTTATGACTGAAATAAACGATGCCTTATATTCTTCAAGTTGTTCTTGCATTCCGCATCCAGCAGCAATTTTTGTAATTGAAAAATAAAATGATTTTCTTTTATTCATCATTTTTTTTTTTTTTTTTTGGAAAAATTTAAATAGTTCTTTGTTCTTGCAGCAGTTCAACAACTTTTGAATGTATGCAAACGACTCATAAAGTGCACATTTTGAATGGATGTCGAGCGCCAAGCACCAAGTTCCGAATAACGTTTCGCTGCTTCTGAATCAGCATAATATTTGTTGCGAATATTATGATTTAAATTATATGAACGCGATGAACGACATTTTGTTGCTTATTTTATATTGAAAGAAGCCATAACTCAACCAAAATTCATGAACTCAAAATGAACGAGCTCGTATTCGCACAAATTTTGTTATTCGATTGCATCAATTGAATCGCAAACAGTTTCGCATTCGAATTCAATTGAAATATTTTTTTTTCTCCACTTTATGGCAAGAAAGTCAAAAGCTTTTTCTCAGCAAAAAAAAAAAAAAATGGAAAGAGGCAAACGAAAGAAAAATAAAATAAAATTCCGTTAGCAACTAAGTAAAATTGAATAACAAACTGACTCATCGCAATTGTGTTTATGATGATGTTCGTTTCAATTTTGGGTATTTGTATTCGATCAAAATTTTATTTGAAACTCAATCAAAATGGAATGCGATATTTGTTTGGTGCTCGATATGAACGAGTATGTGTATAAATGTATGTCTGCATTTGTATAGATGGTTGAATGTTGAATGTTGAATGTTGGATGGATGAATAGATGGGTAAATAAAATTTGTGGTGGAATATTTTCACAAAGTCAAATTGTTTTCCCAACAAAGTTTACAAGTGAAGATCAATTTTTGTGTTTGGATAAATATTTGTGATGGAAATGCAGTTCAATGATATGAGGCCCACATTAAACCCATCGGCACCGAGTATCAAGTGGATATTTTATTATTTTTATTTTGATACGTAGGGGATGTTTAGATGCAAAGTAATTATTACTTATTGCCATTTACAAATCACATTAATTTATATTTGGATATAAAAAAACATTCTGGATTGCGGAATACGGAAATGGCTGTTTTGAAAATACTCTTCACCATTCACAAAATGAGCAAATCTATTTATGATTTAAGATTAAAGCTTGAGGCCTGTAATATTTTTTTTTTCGGCCACATTCCATTTGCCGTTCATTAATATTTTTAACCTCCCCTCAATTCAGTCGATATTGCATTTATAGTCAGCTTTCAATCAAAGTTTTACCATCATTTCCCATGTCGTAGACTCTGTTCTCCATTGCCGAGCTAGTAATTCAAGACACACCATTTACCGTACAGGGTGATTCATATTCACTGTGCCAAACTGAACATGCGTTTGCATTGGCCCAAGGATCCAGCATGTTCAGAATGAAGGCATCCATGTATATATATATCTTCAAATATGCATCAAATACCAATAAATAATTTTGTTGCAACAAGAAGTTTGAAGTTTATGATAAAATTGAATTCCTTGGCAATAATTTGTATTTGAGTTAAATGCATGCAATGGCAAATTGTTTGTGGGTACCGACACAGAGAAAAATAAATGAATTTAACATGAAAAACAACCGAGTTGCCTGCAACGTATTGATCACTGAACATTGAATAGTCGATATAAATTTAAATTTTGTATTTCGAATTTTGTACAGCAACCGATGTACGGAATGAAGAAAAATCCATGCGAAATTCAATATCAAATAGAATAATTTTAATTCATTTTGAAAATCAATAAAAATTTATTTGATTCTATTCACACACACAATTGATTTCTTCATGGCCGAAAAAATAAACGAAAACAAACTTTTCCCCTATACGGAAAGAAGTTCCATAAAATTAAGGGCGCAATGTTTGTGATTTCATTTTTCAAAAGTTTTGCTTATTTATTGACATTTTGTAGTGGATAAGAGAAGAATAGAACGGCACAGGTTTTTCTTTTTAGTGTAAGACTGAGAAATGTTTGTATTCATTCCTCTTTCAAACTTATAAAAGTATTGAGGCATAGCATAATTGACTAAAGGATGCAATTGGAAAAGCATATTATGAATCATGAATTGGTTGTCAACTGAACAAAAGATTAAAACCGACTAAGTTCGTTGAACGATAACGATAATCTGTTAACGTTCTCATTATTTTATAGAAAATTCTTTTAAATGTTGACCGCATATTTCGAAGAAGAAGAAGAAGAAGAAGAAGAAAAAAAAAACGTAATTGAATATGAATCAATAATAATAATAATAATAATAATAATAATAAAATTTTATGATATAAGGGAGGAAAGAAGCGGGAAGTGCACATTAATATTCAATCAAGATGAACACATCTTATATAAAATATACATGAAAGCAGAAAGTTTTCCATTGAAATTGAGAAATTCCCATTTTATCTAAAAGAATTCAAAAAGGAATGTTTTCGTTCCATTTTTCCATCTTCTGTTAAAAATAATACCAAATTAAGGACTAAATGCCTGCATTTTCTTCGATAATAATGATTTCGAACATTTGAAAATTTTAGCGATAGTGCGGTATGATCATCATAGCAGACGTAGACACGATCATCGTGAACGAAAATTGTTTTTCATAGCTAGTTTGATGTACACTATAATTTATGAATTTAAAATTTTTCTTCTCCGACAAAATGTCAACGGTAAAAAAACTATCAAACATTTGCTATCACGCTAAATTATTCAAAAAATATTCATGCAAATTTTATGGAATTATTTCTGTGAAAAATCTTGAATATAAAATGTGTAATTTTTCTCTTTTCTTTTTTTATTTTGTTCTTGTTCGATATTCGACATCCTTGCCGCCTGGATACATATGGATGGTTGTCTCTGTAACGGCCGAGAGTCGAATGGAATGTGAAAAAGCAACACAAATAAAAACGTTGAATGTTTTATGCTAAAATACATGTTCTCAATGTAATCGTTCATTGTTCATTAATGCTGTTGTTGCAGAAAAAAGAAAAGAAAAAAAATTCTCTCACTCTCCTTTTTCTCCTCTTCAGTTTAAAATTTGCCGTCATTCGATTTGTGGACGGTTTGCTCACACACTGTAAACATCGACATTGTCATTACGTTAAAAAAAAGAGCTCAATCAACATTGTATTATTTCTCATGATTAAGTTTGCATTGAATAGAGTGCAGATTGCCGTTGAATCACATAAATTGTGCTGATTTATATCAATGGATAATAATTAGATAGTGAAACGTGAAAAGGAATTATATAATGTAACATAGAAATTATATTAAAATTAACAAAAATGCCACCGGATAAAATATAAGTTAATCAATGAATGCGTTGAAATGAACATCGATGTCGAGGCAAAAGAAAAAAAAATAAACAATACGAAAAATTGGAAAAAAAGGGGAAAAGCATTGCATGCACATTCTAGAATGGGTTGTGAACCAAAAGCAGGCAGGAAGGAATTCAATTATTATTATGGAAGTTGAAACGGAACATTCGCATATCATTTTCGTTGTGAAAATTCATTTCGTGAAACTCAATTTGAATTTTTTGGTTTTGAATTTGTTAATGGTTGAAATGTTCGCCATAACACTACTTCAATTTTGCGCCAACGAAACAATGGCGCAAAATGAACTTGTTCAATTAAAATAATTAAGGAAATTCGGACTACATTTATGACACTGTGAAACTTCAAGTTATTCGGCATAATTGCTTTGAAACAAGACTCGCGTCCCGTGTATTCGGCTCAGATCCATGGTTCATGTGATTGTCTACTCTGCACGCACGCACACACTCACTCACACATAATAAACTTTGGGAACTCATTAATATAATTTCTGTAATTCTATTAGCGCTTACATTTTTCTTCTGTCTTTCCATCGTTTTGATTGGTCGAAATTATTACTGGGCACAGTATTTCGTTCATTTGGTGAAAAACTGGACAAAAATGTTTTTTTTTTTTTGCATGTTTTGCACGAATGAGAAAATCTTTGTTCGATACGAATTACGAATGGTTTCTAAGCCAAAGTCCAATTGAGCCATTTCTATTTGATTTGATTGGATCAAAAATAATAGAAATTTGCCCATCAGATAAAATATCTACATACGACATACATGCTCCACGCTCAGCACTCATCGAAAATGTCGAATCATCATTTTGTAGTCGCTCCAGAGCAACATTTATTGAAAGATATCAATGTTTCATCCCTTTATAAATATATTGTATCACGTCGAAGACGCGACCGCATTGATTGCCGACGGAAAAGACAGAAAAGGATGTTAATTTGGCTATCTTGATATCAAATAACTTTTCACTTATCGAAAAATCGAAAATAATGAACCAAACCGATATTATTCTTTTAATTTCGTGCCGAAAATGGAACCGACGAATGAAAAATTAAATATATTGAATTAAATACATTTTTTGAAAAAAAAAAAATGCAATATTTTATGTATTTGGGAAGCTTTTCAGTGAAAGCTAAGCCATTACCGACCAATGCCGAATGCTAATAATAAAATCACTATGGTTCGTCATCTTTTCGGTTTCAAATTAATCAAACTGTTTATGTTTGCCCTTTGACGTTGATTACAATTATCAAATCGTTATGTCAAAATCCTTTGTTATTCGTGAATGAATGAATAAAAATGAAAATCATAATGATAATGACAACGCGTTGAATTTGAGGAAATTCAAAGGCTGTGCAAAAAATGAGTAACGACTGTGACAGCCATGGATCCTTTACAATGAGCACATTTGCATGCGGTCGACGAATAGAATATCACCGAGAAAAAAAAATGGAAAATTTCATTATGATTAATAGCCTTGGCTGTCATATGAATGGATATGTCTGTTTTTTTTTTATTTAAATAATTTTTCTCCTCGCGTTTTTTCGCTCAGCGAAATGTTCATTGGTATGTTGCAGACAGTATTTTTTTGTGGATTTGGATATTGAATGGCAGGTTTTTTTTTCTTCAGCATTGCTACATTTCTTCTATGCTTTATGTGTACCAAACCTGAATTCTATAAGACTTTCATTATTGTAAATCTTTTTCTCTTTCTGTTCTTTTTTTTTCGTTATCAGCTAATTTGTCACTCGTGCTCACTGATAAATGGGGCTCTAGATTCCTTGCGGTTACGGTTTTAAGGTGAATTTTCTGCGATTATTTGATATTCAGGTGAGCAAAAGCCAGCAAAGTATGTATACATATAATATTTATGCGATTCCAAATGAAGAGTGAAAATAAAAAAAAAAAGAAAAGAAAAGAAAAACGCGTTCAGGAGCTCAAACAAAATTGCGTGTGAACCACACTTTTTCAACTGTTTTCGTCCTTCATTTCATGTGAAATTAAAATAAATGTTGAACCATCGGGCCTGTTATGTAATTTTACGTTTCGCGCATATAACGTTGTAGTCACAGAATGTAAATCAATGAACGCCATTCGGATTACAACGTACGAAGCTGTACTCTTAATAACAGACACTTTTGGTTAATTATTTGCTTATTGTTTTAATAGTATGCTGTACACGGTACACCAGTACACTTGTACTCTACTTGTTCTATACAAACTAAATACATGCAACATAATAAATACATTGTCGACGAATCAACAAGATCAACAACACTTAAATGCAATGAATGTAACTGTTTTCCATTAAATGGAACAAAATGTGTACCATGCACAATGCACCGCGTACCAAGCAAATATAATCGTCGGTTGATTTCGGTGACACCATTCATTCAATAATTATTAGTTATTATTATCAATTAGCTTTTGAAATATTGGGAATCAATTCAATTGCTGTCATTTGTAAAGATATGTTAACCATTTGAAAATGAAATGTACCAAATTGCGTTGTAGATAAACAAAAACTCTTTTTATTCGAACCGAACACACATTGTAACAGAATAAAGCTTGAAAAGCATCGATTCAGGAACATGAGTACAGAAAAATGAATGTATAAAATTGAAGTCACATTAAATGCTTTTCACGACACATTCAAATACATTGTCTACAGTGAGCAATTTTGCTGTAGGTAAATACATTTGTGTGAAGTGATGTGAATCAAACATTTTGCAACTAAAGAATGAACAAAACATGCTCCTATCTACAAAAAAGAAGAAAAAATATATTTTTTTTTTCTCTGTTTTTGGCAGTTTTTGCTAATCGGTACTCGAAATATTGCGACTTGTCAATCGAAAGGGAAAAACTAGAACGGAATGCAAAAAGTTTCTTTTTCTTTGTCGTAAAAAAATACCGAATTTGTAAGATCTTGAGCTTGCCTTGAGTTTTTATTCGTGAGTTGAACTTCATTTTGGCTTTCACGCCTTTTGATATTCAATTTCATTCTTATCCATTTCAGGAGCTTCAAGTGCGTATTGTATTCGATGTATTTGATGTACAGTGGTTTTTTCCCCCCCATTAAATTCACGCATTCGAAAACATTCCATGAATTTCCATGAGTGACGTTTCTACGTTATTTTGTTTTGTTTTTTGTTTGTTGTTTTTTTTTTCGTGTTCGTTTTTTTTTCATTGCTGAAGTAACTTGTCGTGCTTTCAAAATGTTAACAGCAAAAGCAGTTAGAATCTCGGATTCGTTTTATCATCGGCGAAGATGAAAGAGGCTCATGCATGAACAAACACTAACACATTGACTACAATAACAAACAGTATGAATAATAAAAAATAAAAAAAAATTGAAACAATGCAAATGAACATTGTCACCGACACCTACCCATATCCAATATGACTGAGAGCAGGTAAGAAATTTTTTTCTTTTTTTTCCTTCTCTTCTATGCATGAATTATTCAGAATCTGCGAAATTCACAGGATGTTAAAAGGGACAACAAAAAAAAGCGACACACAAACACACATTTATAAACGACTTTTTTCTTTTCTTCATAAAAATGGAAGATGGAAGCAGCTCGCGAACGATAAATCTGTGTGTATATAGGTGAAAATGTTTTGCATTTTTATGTTTGACACATCGAATCAAAGTGTTTTTAATGCGATTTCATTCTGAAATAATACACAAAAAGACAGTTTCACTTTGTTTCAGAATTTTTTTCCCCTTCTCTCTCTCTCTCTCTGTTTCTCTTCAAAATGCCATTGGCATCGATTCGCTCGACCTGCGATACATTACATTTATATTCACATATGAGCATTTGAGTACATCAGATAAAAAGGAAACCCTTTCCACTCTATATGCTCTCTGCTCACGTGGGTTGAATATGCACACGAATCAAATGATACAAAAATAGTAAAAGAGCTTCAATCTCAATGAGTTTGAGTGCCAAAAAATCTAAGAAAAATAATGTTCGTTTTTCGTTATTCGTTATAGGTATCGTGAATACAAATTCCAAATTGTAATTTGGCATATTGTCTTAGGCGTTGCCTTTGAATATTATACAAATGGTAAATGTAAACGAACCGGCTTCAACATTAAATATTATAGCTAAGCGATCATCGATATAGCCGAGGGTGCTCAGCACCCAGCAGCAGCATCTAGCACACACATTACTATTATTTCAAATTTCAACCAAAGATTCATGTGAAGATTTTCGCTTCTTTAGTTGTTTAATTCTAAAGTGTGATGTATAAATCGGCTATTTTCGTTTATTTCAGTTTTTTGGACATTTCGAAATAGGCATCGTTTCAGAAGCTAAAAACAAAAATCATAATTTCCAATTGTTCCTTTGAGTGGCATAGAACGATCGTAAATTTGGGTCTTAAGTGCTAGGAAATTATTGTGGCTGACCAAGGCACTGAACAATGAACAATGAACATTGGTTTTAGCCACTATTCGGAACATCACAAATTTCAATGACTTTTGTGGATTTCTCTTCGGTTTATTTAGCTTCAATACCAAATCATTTTATCATATTTTATGCATAGGTCAGCAAAATCTATCGCGAAACACCATTTATGAAAAAAGCTAAACAAAAAGGAATAAAGGAAAAGGATATTTTCATGAAACCATTCACTTGCCGAAAATATTTGTCAAATGATTTGAGTGAAATGGGTTCCCAAGTCCCGAAGCCATTGTCGATTCGAATGTGGTGCCGGAAAAATAACCAGTTTTATTACAAAAAGAAATAACATTGTCGTCATTTGATATTTAACATGATTCATAGCGTACAAACATAACGCTAATCGATTTATATCTACATTATAAATCTGATTTTCAGACAATTTGGCCTTAACACCATTTAAATGTGGATAATAAATGGAATACAGGAGAAAAAAAATCTCTTTCATCACCTTTCACCAAACATTCCAAATCGACCATATTCCTCGGTGCAAACGATTAAAATCAAAGTTTTCAGTACAGAATACTGGAAATTTTTCAATTTTACAATGAACTGACTTGCCAAATGTGGACTGTATTCGAAATTCAATAGGTTTAGAGCGTTCTAAACGACAAATGGTCAAATATTTATTAAATGTAAATATGTTTGGATTTAGAACCGTTCAGAATAGTTAAAGTGAAACATCTTCAAAACACAAGCAAATTGTCTATAAACAATTTACTTGAGCATTAAACATCAAATCTGTACACATTACCCATAAACATTATATAAACTGTGTAAAGCACACACACATGCACACACTCAAAAACTAAGTTTGTCAAACTGTCGCCTCTTGGAGTCAAAGTTATTCGTGTTATTCGACATGAGCGATAAACTGAGAGCCAACTGAAACATCAACAATTTTCAAAACTAACCAAATAAAATTAAATTTAATTGGTAATTACCTTAATTGTTCGATCTGCGATTGAAGATCAGTTTTAAGCAATTCTTGGGCTGCTTTTTGGATGGTTGTTTTCAATTCATGTTGAAATCGTTTATTCATTTGTTTGGTCAGCATACGAAGCTGTTCCTTAAGCGTAAGTTGATCATCGATTTCAATAGATACAAAATCATCATCACTGTCATTATTATTGAATGTGTCCAAATGTTTGGCATCGTCAATTGAATCATCAATTCGTTCATTGGTTTGAATGGAATCGCTTAATGCATTCAGTGCCGTTGAATGGCTTAATGTTGTTAAAAAGCCAATTAAAATAACAATTATACAGCAAATCATTTCTTTGGTATGAATTTGATAAGCCATGGCTGTAGCTGTGCTAGTAATCTCTTATTTATATGAATAATAGAAGAAAAATCCTTTTTCGATGGTACGAGTTTTATTTTAACTAAAATTTGTAATTACGTTGCTTTGTATTGTTCTTGTTATTGTTCTTGTTTATGTTTTGCGGGTGTTCTCTTCTCAATTTCATTGGTTTATCCAATATCCTAAGTTGGCTTTGGTATGTGTGTTGATATAGATATTATTGTCATTCGGCACTCGGAATGGATATGATGGCCCTTCAGAAATTGCCGCTAATGATAATGGCCGTATCATTTATTTGCTATAATAGCAATAGATAATCCCCATCAATGGTTACATATGATACCGTATAATAATTTAGCAAAATTGATTTGGTTACCGTGATAATAATGAAATTTGACCAATTTATTTTTGCTTTAACAAAACACAAGATTCATTTATTTTTCTTTTACATCTCAAATAACACAAACATCGAATTGTCCATTTGTTTTCGAATTGAACAATCCAATTGTTGATTACTGTTTGGAGCTTTTGGAAAGGATGATCTCTGAAATGTTTTGGTTGATGAACACAAATGAATATCTTCATTCAATGGAAAAGTCTTTGAGTTACAGTCATTTGCATTTGATCCGGGCACCGGATTGAATGTAATTTGTTTTATGTTTGATTTTGTTTTTGTTTGTTTTATTGATTCGGTCCGTAGCACATCTTATGCATTACGATACAATTGCACAATGCACATATACAATCGCGTGCTATCATACCACAAACAGACACGATAAATCACACACTAGGCCAAATCAACTGCATACATACAACATACACTTGTTTCTTCAAATGAATGTTTTATTTCACGTTTTATTTTACTCTTTATCTCTTTCCACTTACAAACACTCGAAACGAATTTCAATAGTTTTTCTATCTCCTTTCAGAGATTCTTGTTCAAGTTTAAAAGGTTTTGTGCAATTATTTTCAATTTTTATTCATTAAACTTATGAAGAGTTTTGTTGTTTACAAGAATTTTTCTTTTTGTTTTTTTTTTCCTTTTTCATAAATCACTGACTTTGTCTTTTCGAAAAAATTCTTGCTGCTTTGCACCTTAAAGTCATACCATTCTACATTCCAGCATAAAATCAAGTATTCACTTTGTTTCAAAAACAATAGAAAAGTTTTGTACAAAACTTGAGGAAAAGTTCATTGGATTTTGTTTTGAAAAACTGTTATTTAAATGATGCATTTGTCACTTATTTCTCCAAATGAATGTCCTTTGTCGAAAACTTGGTGAAAATAGCTGACAACTGAAAATTGTTCACAACTATTGATAATTGACAACAATCAATAAATTGGAGATCGATTATGATCATTAAATTTATTTAATTTTCACTTTGATTTTGTGGTTTCTTGGTTTCTTGATTGATAGATTGATTTTTTTTTTTTTTTTTGAAATAGTATCAAATCTCAAAAAAATGTTTGCTACCAAACGAAGTTTATCGAATGAAACTTTAGACCACTTCTTTTGTTCGTTCTATTGATAGTAATAATAATTGTCCAATCTCACTAGTCAATGTCACTTGGGCACTTAAAATGCCAGAACGAAACTTGAAATCATGAAATAATTTCCGGAATTGCAATTCCTTTGTTATGAATATAAAACAATTTTTTTTATCGCATATTTAACGAAATAAAATCAAAATTATTTTCGCAATGAATGATTGTATACAAAGAGACATCCGTCACCATCGACCGATCATTCTAAACTAACTGAAACGTTACGAATGCATGAATATTTTATACAACCGATACATTCGAAACGTATGAATTGTGAACGAATTGTAACTCATTGGAGCACACAAAATGAAAGCGGTATAACGAAACACACCGAACGAGCCGTAGGACAGTAGTGTGGAAACGTTTTTCGAAAACATGGAAAACGATACTGAAACGTGAATTTTGTGTGTGCAGCTTGAACGCTCAAAGAAACATGATGCACGGATATGGATAAAAGGAAATTATCAACGAACATCCAATCGAAGAACGAACAACGAACAGCAGCAACACTGTGATGAAGAAGCTAACGTCTGCCGTGCACCGTACGTCGTACGGAAAAACCAACATCACACACACACACACACACACACACACACAGCCGCCCATCAATGGCTAAATGAATATGAAAACGCATGGCAAATGGTCTCAGGCGTTATTAACTTACCACCGGAGAACTTTCAAACGGACAATCAGCTATTATCGGCAATCACAGTTGAATTATCATTAACCAGATATCGAATTGATTGAATTTTTCTGCTTTCAAAAATTAAGGAATTTGAATGAATGAATTCCAAAATGATTGAAAATGCCAAATGGACCGAGCTGTTCCTGTTTGGGGTGAAAATAATTTCCGGTTTTTCATTTTAACTTCAATTTTTGTCTCCCGCATCCGTTTGGTGTGGATTGTATTGTGTGATGACTGATATTATCGTTTTTATTTTCCATTTGAATGAACCGTACCGTTCTGTGAGCAAAATGTAAGGCGTTCGGAGCACATTTTACGTGATGTTCAATGTTCAGTATTTGGTGTTCGATGTTCGGTGTGTGTTAAGCATTCAGTACAATGGTATTATTGTACAAACCGCATGGTTAAAATTTTATTTAACCATAATTTTAATTTACATGTTCGCCTATTATCGCTGTGGAACCTTGATGGTATCGATATTGTGTGTAAGTGCTACGCCACGTTTAACGACAGTATTTCACATGAGATTCAACGATAGAAGCACCCATTTTATCACAAACGATGATGAAAATTAATTATGATAGACACACGATGGCGCGAACGTGAATTTATAATTCGCTCTCATCTTTGTCGCTTTTTCTCGTCCCCGACTTTTACTTTCTTGTGTGCGGCCCATAATTTTACGGTTCCTTGATATCTTTGGAGTGGAGCGTAATAAAATCCCAGTGAATTGCAACCATTCAAACTCAACCATAGCATTCAAGAGAATTGTTTCAAATTCGTTGAACTGAATGAATTAATAACAATAAAATTGTGCTGACATTTAAAATTTTATTTTGGAAATTTTAAACCATGGCAATCATAAAATAAAACGCAAACAAATGACATCTGCTCTTTGCACATGGATATGATGGTATTTTTTTTATTGTGTTTGTTGTGTATTGAATTTACAATCGCACATTCAGCGGCCATCTACATATATAATCAAAATAATTCCCGAATGCGCTAAAATCAACGGTACAACAAATTAAAATAAACATTTCACCGAACAATGTAAGGTTTTGCAAGTACCGGAGTACCGGTGTTGCATACAATCACAAAATCATTTCACCGGTAAACATTTATGGTGTACATATAGTCAAGCTCAGCACTTTATCATCGTTATAAACAATCAACTAATTCGGAATGATGAAAAGAAAAAAGAAGAGAAACGTTCTGAATGGATGAAAAGGTGAAGTATTTGGGGGTAAACAACAATTAGCAAAATACATTGTATTATTTTTGAGTTTTGATTCACTGCATAAAAGCCGGTGACAGGCCTCATTCCTAAAAGGACACGAAACGAATGTTTGTTTTTTTTTTTGACTGAATTTAAATATAATAGACGTTTGGCGATCGTTCATCGCAAAAACGTTACTGCATTCATTCGGTACAATAGTAATCCGTTGTCGGTACAATAGTAATGTACAATATATAGTATACAGTATATCTGGTAATGATTCCCTACAGGATGGCTTTCATCCATTTCTTGCCAAACCACCAAAAACATGTTCTTTCTAATGGAAAGCAAAAATTCAGCAGACGATTCGATTTGGCTTTTTTTCTGTGCTCAAAAATTCGAAGAAAAAAAAATATTCGTCAAACTATGCCCGTCGCGTGTTTCATTGGAACAGATGTGCCTTGAACTTGATTATTTTGAAAGGCATCTGTTAATTGTTCACATTATATTCCTTTTTATTTTTGTTTTTGTTTTTTCTGCTTGTCTTTTTAAAATATCCAAAACATTAGGACAGGCAAATGCAGAAACAATATTTTTTTTTTGTGCACGATTGTTTGGCTTTTAACTATAAAATAATCCATTTGACATGTGTGCATCGCATGACAAATGCTTTGATTGATTCCATTCAATGGATTAAAATTATAAAATCAAATTGCACCTTTCAATGAATTTCCATTAATCGTTCTCACATTTTGATTTTTGTTTCTATTGCATTCAGATTTCAGATCCATGTTCCATTACAATCGACCACTTCTTATGTTCTTTTGCACTGACTTGTCAAATAATTCCAAACTTTGAATGCATAGGGAAAGATCGGCATCAATAGAATTTCATGAAATACAAAGCCAAAATTGCATATGCAATTTGTATTCGCCGATTTGTTCTTTATTATTTTGTTCATTTTTATTTGTGCATTCCATTTCATAATAATTCAGCACATAGTATTCCCAATTCCATATTTCATAACTATGTCGCGTTTACATGCCCGAATGTATACACTCGTTACAATTCCATTTGGCCGATTGAATGGAGCTCAGGGAGCCCAACAACGAAATGAACAGGTAAATATTCTATGTCTTCTTTATTCTTTTTATTCTCAATACATGCTCTGCATTCGAAGCAACAATAACAAAATAACGAATAAAATATACATGATATAGTCGCTAGTCGCTGGTATAAGCAAATAAAAAGAAAAAAGTAAAACGAGAGAAAACCAAAAGGAAGGAAGAAAGAAACAAACAAACAAAGAAAAAACAATAAGCAAATGCATACAAATAAATGGCAGGTGTTACGACAGCCGTTCGTCCATAATTTCGACATAGAAACTACCACGAGAACAACAGCAGCAGTTTCGCCAACAACAACAACAATCAATCGTTTCTTCCTTTTTTTTTTTGTGTTTTTGTTCATTCTTTCTTCGTTTTTTTCCCTTTTTTTTTGGTTTTAATTCGAACTCCTGCACTCAATTCAATTGGTTTCGTTCATAATTTCTTCTTCTTTTTGTTCCTTTCATTTGGTCACAGTTTTGGTTTTGAGTTTGGTTATCATTAACTCGCTATTCCATACTTTTTTGCCACAAAACACAAATTGGTTATCTCGTTAATTTCAGGAGAAGCAAGTATATACAGTATCGACATTGTCATTGCATTTGTTTGGCAAAATGAAAGAAAAAAATGCCTTCTGTTTAGTGTTATAGTTGGAGACAGAGGCCCAGCAGAGCGCATTCTATTATCATTCATTCGTGTGCTGATTAGTTTCACGTTTTAAAAGCGATTTTTTTTTATTTAAAATTCAAATTGGAATCGACAATTGTCCAAATGGTTGAAAAATGAATACTACATATATTGCCAAAAATCAGACCCATTCATTACAATCAAAACTATACGAAGTGACAAAATGTGCAAAGTAAACGATTCGGTACGAACTTGGAGGATTCAATATTCGATCAGCAGTCACACATCAAAGCATCTGTCATATTAATGTAGATTGGGTATGTGTTAGCATGAGTGTGCCTTTCGAATAACATTTCAAAAACGTCACAGTTTAAATGACAATAATTTGATGTGACACAAGAAATGATTGTAAATCGTTCTATTCGTGTCGTTCATAAGCATGGTTGATGGGAGATACTGAATACTGTTTTGAACAGAAGGTGCGTAAAATGATATGATCACAATTCTTCGAAACTGAATTATGGTTGATGGAACTGTAGGCAGCATTTGGCCCCTTCAAAAGTATGGATTGGTTGAATTCATTTCAAAATATGAAAAGAAAAGAATTTGTCAAAACCATTTGGTTCACAATAATTCGGTAATCGAAGAAAGTTTTTGTGGTTTTATCGGTAAACATGGCTGCAATATGGTCGATATTTTATTTAACAGCAACGTATTCGATGTATACATATTTAATATCCATATGCTAGATGCTTTACGCTCAATGCTCAATTTTCGATTCAAACACACGAGTGATTCTGAGCTAAACGCTTTTTGTGCACAAACATTAAATGGTTAAATTTTCTTATTCGACCGTCTGACGCTCTATCCCCTTCCGACATATTTTCAACTGAACGAATGTGACTGTATAGGAAATGCATTATATTTCTATTGTGTGCAAAAATTCAACAACTGTCGATTCGACAATATTCTGTTGTTGTTGTTATTGTTGTTGTTTTGTCCTTCCTTATATCGGGAAATTCGTTTGGTTGAGACATTGTTAGATCATAAATATCATTGAATCGATAGAATATCGTTCAATTGTGCTGTATGGATTCGAAATTGATATGATATAAATGCTTGTCTATCATTTTAGCATCATTTTCATGTACAATAAGCACAGCCATACATTTGACATATTTCACTGTCTGTCCAAATCAAAAACTAATTTTCTAGTTTTTTTTTTATATGTTTACCATTCAGATCAGTTTACAGATAGATAGGTATCAATAGCGACGATTGACTGAAACGGTCTCCAAACATGATAAATGATTCAGTTCAACATGAAATTATCACTTTTACCATCGCTGCATGAATACAACGATTGAAATTGTCAATTTTAAAATCAATTGTTACCATTCGAATGGGTTTCAATTATGAATTTCCAACTATCGACAAACGATAAAAATAATAGTTGTTATTGAACACTCGAGCAGTGTTCAAATCACCATTGTATGTTGTATGGATAACATCAACAAAGAAAATCGAGCACATAGCAAAGAGACTTTTAAAGTGTGGCCAAACAATTGAAAAATAAAAATCAATCGACATTCAGTTCGGATATTCATCAGTTTACGGCTGAAAAACGCGAATCTATGAAATAAATGTATCGATCGTCGCATATATATCGGGTGTGGAAA
>GL501467.1:88297-102182 GCA_000149185.1 Mayetiola destructor | reverse complement strand
ATCTTCAGTAGTTTCGTATGAGAAAAATTCGAAGAAAAAAAAATCAAATGGTGAAAAGAAACTTTATTTTCTATTATTTATTTGCGGTCGATATGTGAACGAAGTAGTTTGCTGTGCACAAAAGTATATTGCATGTAAGTAGTAGGACTATGGTTCGATTTTTAAAGCAAAATGGATCAGAAATAACGTTGAATAGAATTAGAAGTCTATTTTTCTACACTGAATTTCGATTGTAAACTGTTTAAATGAAACTATAAAATCGTTTCCGGAGTAATCGATGGGTTTGTGTGTCTTGTGTCACTTTATAAATGTAAGCACTGCAAATCTGTATGAATTTCCCTATGAGTACGGATACAAAAAAAAAAAAACGATAGAGAAAAAGAAATAATCAGAAAAGAAACACACCAACAAAATGGTAGATGGAACAAATCAAACGAGTATAGTGTGCATTTGGCGTTGATGTTCAGTGTCCAGTGCTCTTATAGCCTAAAAGCTATGCAACAACAACTCATATAAATAACAATAAAGTTTGAGCTTTCAACTCAATACGAATCGTATTTACTTGGTCGAATGAACAATGATCAATTTCAGTTGATGATAAAAATGAAGAAGAAGAAGCAAATGTTATCTGCTTTGGATTATTCGAAGAGAGACAGAGAGAGAGAAAAAAACGGGAAACCGTTGTCTTTGAGCTAGAAAATAAAGAGAAAAAATATTTTGACACATTGATATCACAAGATTTCTTTTGTACTTATCTTAAGAGTTTTATGGTCGTGGCATATGCCACTTTAGAAACGTAACTTAATTTTTAATGCCAGCTTAACTTTGTTTTTTGTTATGCACGTTATTAATTGCATTGTTAGTTGCATTACGCTTAGAGCAACCAATAATGACGCATCACTTATTATTCCATCTTTAGATTTCATTTTCATAATGTTTTTGCAACATTTGAAGTGTTGCGACAATTGAATGCGAATAGTAAAATGCATTGTACGAAATTCGGGATGAAACGTCACATTCAAACCTCTTCTACGTCAATAGGAACGCCATTTTCATTTTTTTCGTTGCAGCAGCAATATTTGCGTAATATCATTTCATTAGCAGAATACATTAACGAGTGTGGGTTTTCGGTTGGTTTGTCGTTGTCCGGCCGAAAAAAGCGGATTGACTTGATGACTGTAAATAAATGAAATAAGCAAATTAAAAGCCAAACAATTGATCTAATAGAGATTTATTGACAGTAACAAAAAAAAACGGAAAAGATAAAATAGTGCATACTATAAGAGACGTTTACTGGCTCGAAAACGAACTAAACTGGTTGCCTACTTCTTCTACTGTTATATATTTCAAAATTGGTCACTTATACATTTGTACATTAAGACAAACCGAATTTTTTTTTTCTTAACCTTGCGATTCCACCCATACAACATACAATGTACATTGTACATAGAACTTACATGTGCCAAAGCTTATTTATGACACAAGATCTTCTGTTGTACAATGGACAGTTTTCAACTTATAAACACTTTTCTGTTTTGGAAAATTATTCTGGAAAACCTCAAACTCAATACTCAACAGAATTGAAGAATGTGACACACAATGTAAGTGAAAAAGAAACAAAAGAACAAATTTTGAATTCGGTTCTCTCAATTTTCAACTTGTTTCGGAACCCATGGTCATTCATGTGTGGCTGTTTGGCTTTTCGTGCTTTTTTTTTCTCGCTGTAATCTTAGCTTCATTCTCAAATGGATTTTTTTTTGCTTTTTTTTTGCTCATCTCTTTGCCTCTCTGCCATCATTGCCACTGTCATTCTTTCAGGCAAACATTTTCAAATCGTTTGATTTGTCGTTAATATTTATTTGGAAAATGGATTTTGCTAAAGTTATCCACTTGAGCAATTTTCTATACGATTAAAGTCATTGACAGTGTGGCGCTGTTGCCATTAAAATAATGGAATGGTGATTGAAAGTTGGATTCGAATCATTTGTAAGTTTATTTTAAATTTCAAATGAAATCTCCTTGTTTTGATGCTTTGTGGATTTTGAAGTCCAATTTACGGGGGGCATTGTTCAAACAATATATACGTATGTGACTCATGTGTAATCTTGTTATTGTAAGAAAATTGATTAATTTTTTTTGAGTTTTTTTTGTCCCATTTTCGGTTTGAACGAGAGAAGCATTCTACATAAATTTTCCGAAGCCCGGCAACGACTCAAGCGGATGAACTCAAACCATTTTTGCAAAAATATTTTTCTTATTAACCAAAAGAAAGTTAAATTGGATTTGGTGTATGGTCGAAATGTGTGTTACAATCAGAGTTCAATTATTCTCGTGCCCTAAAAACTTCCATCTTTTGCCCTTTATTTTGTTCTTCACCTCCTCCCCTCGGCCCCCCTTTTTGCCTGAAACAATCATTTAGGATTCAAAATACAATATATACACCATTCATGAACCTTAACATAGAGAAATTAACAACACTGGTACTCGCCTCTCAATTTCATCGGTCATAACTTCACTCAAGCTCACAATTCTTGTCCATTTAACGTTTGCATAGAAATTGAATATGCCTATAGCAGGCTGTCGTCAATTCTCCACACATTTTCAAAATAACGAAAATATCAAAATTAAGACGATTCCATTTCCACACAATATTAAAAAACTATGATATTGAATGTGGTCCTTCAAGCGTACATTCTTTTTTCGTAGAGCGTCCTTATGGATGCCTGGCATCCAGTACACAATTATTCAAATCCTTTTTTTTTGCCATTTTTCCCATCAAATTTCTTATTCGATTCAATTGAAGACCTTTTCTTTTGTCTGTTTATATTGAATATCAGAATGTGTTGGTTATTGCGATGGCACTTTATTGTTAATTAAATTCTACTTAGGGATTTAATAATTTTCGTTTACCACCATCATCTATTCACAAAGGCCTTTGAAAGTTCCATTTTTTAGCGTCCCATGCAGGTGGAGAACTGAACAAAAGAAAATTAAAACAGAAAATACATGTATAAGGAAAATAGTCGAAGGTAAGCATGTCAGTATTCATGCATATTTTCGCTGAGCTATATTGTTGACCAATTTTTCACCAGATCCAAAATGAAAAACGAGAGAGAACAATTGTTGTGACCGTTCAAAAAAAAAACAGTCTCAAGACAATACCAGGTATGGTATATTATATACAAGCTGTGTGTATTATCCAAAGAAAAATTTCATTGTATTGGTTAGTTTGTTTTTGTGCTTTTTCCTTTCCATGGCTTATACTTGTTGAGTTGATATTAGAATCATTATCTGTTAAAGACTTAATTTGAAGAGAAGCGATGCTCTTCCATTTTTCTAGGGTCGGGTGTACGCTTCATCAATAATTTTGCCTCCGTCTAGTTAATAAGTTTTTTTTCTATTTCTCCAGTTAATTATTATTATTATTCGCCTTTTATTCAATATGTTGGTTCCTTTTTTCTATAGAATTCATTAATCTATTGGTCTTTTCATCTTCGGTCTTGTATTGAATTGTTTTTTGCCTGCTTCGCATTATGGATTGGCAACGAAATATTAAAATATTGTTTGCTGGTAAATTTTATTTGGGATCTCAGTATTTGTATACGCCAACGATATTACGGATTGACCGTGTTTCATTCAAATGTTCATTATATATTATTATTGATTCTGTTTAAATTAATCCATAAATCATCAAGCGAATTCACATTCTTTTGATTTTGTTTGATTTTTTTTTCTTGACAAGAGCAAAACGGGTCTTTCGTTCGGGACCTCCAAGCAGATGGATTCAAAACTATTGAATATAATGATGAAGCTTCTCAGAATCGGATATTGAAAGGAGCACAATTTGCGAAAAAAAAAAATGAAATTCATCACTCCGAAATGATCGGTATCACATTTAACATTATTGCATATCTAGTATCTGGTGCCTTGCAAAATTAGAGTGCACATAGAATATGACCATGCTTTGTTCATGTTTCTTCTGATCCATTCCCCTTTTTTTTGATCCAGTTTACTCCTTCACTTTGATCCAATGTAAATGAAAATAATTGATCATCTCTTGTTATCGATTGCCGCATTTCTGACGAATGAACAGGAACATAGATTGAAAATTGAAATTGTTCAGTCGTTCTAGAAAGAAAATACTTAAGTGAAAAACTACTTGTTATTATCAATAAAATTGATTTATTCGGATGCAAACACACTTGAAAGCAAATTTTCCATTTGAATTGTTATCGCTTTTTTGGATCTTCATCATCATCTGCATGTTGAATGGTAAATTAGAAAGGAATGCTCATCAAAGAAATAACATAAATTCTTAATTCAGCATACTCAGGGATTTAAATTCATTCGTTATTCTTGAACTTTGAATGATACATTGAAATGCTTTTAAAATGTTACATTATATGGTGCGGATTGTGGATGCTATGTATTATGCAATTTGCAAGTTCTTTGACGAATCAAGCTCCCGATCCCAAGCATTCACAACTACAACTAAATACTAAATACAAACATGGATTATGATTTTCGAGCACGATGAATGGAAAATTTTGACTGAATCTTTGCATCTTTATTAAAATGATGACTATAATTTGCCGAATTAATGCATTCTATTTGGCAAATTCATGTTAAACTTATTTCGATTTGAAGATAAACGACAAAAATACACGCATTTGCTGTTTGAATTCACTGTAAATGTCTATGTGCCATGCATATTTGAGTTGACAGTTGCATATGTTCTCGTCATTACTTGCCTTTATTTTCAGACTTGTCTGTTTTGATTTAACAAAACAAAACAAAAAAATGAGAAAAAGATCTTCAAACTGCATCTCTTATTCGAAAGTGATTTTCAAATTTTTCATATTGAATATGGAATGTTTTCAGTCAAGGCGCTCGGTTTTTTTGCTACACAAGCTGTATAGACGTGACATTCCTACAAAAGTCGTCCATAAAATTGAGCACAATTTTATAGAAATATGGAAGCGCCGTACGAATTGTCTATGTGTACATTTCAAGCAATGTCACATCCATTTTTTGATTCACCGGCTCACATCATTTGAATTATTATTTGAATTGGATCTCGTACAAATGTACAGTGTACACTGTACAGTGTGCATTCAAGTTGAACCAATAATAATATAACAAACAACTTTATAAAATGGTGGAAAAACCAATTTTCAATAACCGAAATCGATTGGTGCATAATGAGCAAATGGTAATTATAATACGGTCCACAGAGCCGATACAAAGTTACATTTCAACCTAATCAATGGGATGATCCATTTCAGAGTTCACTTAACATGTTTAATTTTATTCAAATGCTGAAATTATCTTTTTCCATTTCGTTGTTAACGTCATGTTGATCGCAAATAAATACAAAACAGACAAATGTATCAAAAATAGCCAACAGGCACGCATGCAAATATCCATATAATCCATAAACTAATACAAAAGTATATTGGAAATTCGGAAGCGAATGATTGCTGACTGACCACAAATATAAATGGGGCCAAAATTGAACACTGAATATACATATATTAAACAGTGTGTACACTGTACACCGTACATAGTCCATTGATGTTCATTGTAGACCATCCACATGATAGACAATCACATTGGATTAATGGGTTTTCTCTCGATACTCGATACTCAATGTTTATCTATTTTTTAGCATGCAAATTGTGGACTGTGAATTTTGGATGATGGTAATTTCGGTGAATTCGGTGCACAGATGCAATGCAGTGATTTCGTTGTTAAATAATTATTATTGTTACTGTGGATGGGTTCTAAACTATTTATCGTTTGAGGGTGTTTTTATCAATTTTAGAAACGTAGCAACGTTAAATTGATCCAAAACTTTGTAGCTTCGTGTGTATGCATTTATATGTATAAACTCATCGTTGCTGTTCACACTGGCGGCCAATCACAATCAGTTTCATATAATTAATTTTAAATTATGTTAGTCCATGAATTTCATACATTTGTTTTTTTTTGCTGATAATTGAAATATAATTCGATGCTCGATCATCAATTTGATTTGATTTGATGGATTCGAGCACTTCGAGAATGTTAATTGTGTGTAGGTCGATATTTGAATATTTTGAAATGCATAAGGTTTCAAGTACAACTCTCCGGAGAGCCCCGGGCACAGTCAATTTATTCATTTAATTCAATGATTCAATAAATAGTCACTGCCCAACAACGTATTATTAATTGACTGAACTGAATTGAACTGTTTTGATACATTTGAACATGAATCATTATCTATTCGATTAATTGAATATATATCGAAATTTCATCCATTGGCATTGCCAAGGTTTCAATTAAAAACAGAGACGCTTGCTTTCAACATATTTTCGCAATTAAATACTTTCTTTTTGCGTACTGGTCATCTTCGATGTAGCCGATGTTTTACACTTAATCAATTTGTACATGTAATGTTCAATGTTCGCACACAACACCAATTATTATTATTCATTCGACCAGTTCCCCGAGAAGCATCTTTTGTTTGCGCACATTAACATCGAACTATGGTCAGCTTTTTTGTGTCTTATAGTCATTGCCACAGATTGAGCTAATTAAATTCGACAACTTGACCAAATGGACAAAATTTGGATTTTGAACCGAAAAGGCAAATATTCGAATTACCTGAAAATGTTGATGTTAACACCTGCCGCAGATGTATAAATTTTACGATAAAATCGAATTAAAACTCGTGAAGAGGAAAAAAAAAGTAATATCAACACAACGATATCGAACAAAAGAGTCTCACCAGACGGACATTTCAGGCATAGAGTAAAGACGATCACAACAAAAAAAAACCCAAATCGAAGCAAAAGAGAAATGAAAAATCAAAATGAAACGAAGAAGTCAAACATCAAACTAGGAAATATCGTGCTGTTGTATTTTGTTTATAGCCGTTAATAAACCGAAAACCGGAATTAAATGAAGTGATTAATCGAAGTGAACTATTAATTACATTTGGAATAATAGTCGTTTTCAACCATTTAAAAAATTTACTTTTCTGCTCATCAAGAAGTGACAAAGCGCAAATTACATGCCGTTCCGCACAATGGATGGCAGAATAGTAAAACGACACTGTCGCTACTGTGAGTTGAATATGATGGAACTAGATACAGCCAATATGGCACACATCGGTCCCGATGTATTTCTTTCCAACAAAAATTAAAGACTCGAGAAATCCATAATTTGGTATTCCAGTTTATCGAAGCATCGGTTTCTGGACTGCACGATATTTTCTATTCTGATTTAAAATGAAAAAATTCGATTTTACATTGTTTTGTATGTTAGTTTGTTGTGCTGTGCGTTAACAGACAGCCGGTAAGAATGAATCACAAATAATAATAATCAATTGAAATTGTGTTCGTGAACAAAATAAATGGAGAAGATCATACAAAAACTTTTATGAACAACTGCTCACTGGATGAGATTTCATGTTTTTCTTCTCTTCCTTTGGATGCGTGCTGCACATTATTTTGCAGGCATATGGCCCATATGTGATTTGATTGAGATTTTGTTGATGTTTTCTTTTTTTTTTTTGGTTTTTATTTTTATTCATCATTTTTATAACATCCGATGAATTTGAATGAACATCACATTAATGAAAATTATATTGTGAGCCGAATATTTGTGTTGTTGTTGTCGTTGTTTTCATTATATCTGGGCAGCCATGTGCAAATAGTATGCTGCATCAACTGATGTTGTCAATGGATTATGTTTTATTTTCACTTTTATTCATTTCTCCGAATTGTTGTCACACAACTGCAATCAAATGATTGACGAACGAATTTGCAGAGGGCAAAAAAAAAAATGAATTCAAAACAAATTAAACATTCATTGTGTTTATCTGTGTTTTTGCATGGTATGATTATTATTATTATTCGAAAATATCCGCTTTCAATGGTAAAGAATTGCCTAAATTGTGCGGAAACATAAATTCGAACAAACGGTCGCACAAAAGCGAAAAACACAATCAACGAACAACATTCACAGATTGCAGCGAAACATATAAACACACATATGCAATTATCGGACAGCAAAACAGTTGTTGGATTATATCCACGCCTATCACATATTATTATTACTAAGAAAGGTGCATCGGCTGGAATGAAAAAAAAATCAGCCACGAAAAGAGCAATCCGATCGATAAACGGCTCATGAACATGAACAACAATCGGAAACGATTTTGAATTTAAATGTGTATTAAATGCGTGTTATTTGAATGGAGTTAAAAGAATGAGGAGTGTACAGCATACAATGTGAAATGCACAAAACACAACCAGATTTGCAGCTTTGGACCCTTGGACATTTGGGATTTTGCAAATTTGTGATTGAAGTGATCACAAATTGCAATATGAAGGTGAGGCAAATCATGTGTTTGGCCTTACATTTTTTTTTTTCAAATGAAATGCACCTAATTTTTTTTTTGTCAAAAATGTTGAGGCTTGAAGGCCCGATGTACATTTACACACATTGAGTAAATTTAATCGATGGTTGAGCACAAACCGCATGCACGAAACAAACGCCGAAACCGTGATAGAATTTCCGTCATAACAAATTCAGTGGTATAAACGACAGGCCGTTCAGACTTGAACTACGTCCAACAAATATTGGCAATGCCGCTAAATGTTGTATTGGACTCGTGGTGCATACGTTTGCTATCACAAAAGAATAAGAAATGGGAGAAATGACAGAAAAGAAATGATCTGCGCCGTATAATATAATGTTAAGGAAAAAATCAACCATTTTGCATCTGGAACTTTTGGTTTTTGTCTTCTCTCTTTCGTAGCGTCAACATAAAAAATAATAATCAAAAAATAAAGATTTTTTCGGGTTTTGAGCAAATACGAAGAGAAACTGAGTGCAATAAATTGAAGCATGAATGATTTCTCGTTTCAGTTTGCCTTTTTATTTTCCACTTAAATTTGATTCCTTTGTGCCGTGTGCAATGAGATGTTCACGTTTTTAGGTCTTGGCATTCTCGACCCTTCGCGAGCTATCGTTGATAGGGGACACGTGGCCAAGTATAGCTTTTAACTTTAATATTGCCTCTCAATCATCATTGAATGGCTTCTTATGAGAGAATCTGTGCTTAGCTAAATCACCTGCATCAGCTCTTATGATTTCAATAATGAGACACAAATTTAGATTTGGAAAACGAAACAGACCAACTCAAGACTAACAACAGGTTGTGCGGATAAATGTGTTGTTTGCATTCGATTGAAGAAGAACTTTTTTCGTACAAATGCTATTAAATTCCTTAAAAAAGGATTTTAAGTTAAACATTAAGCGAACAAATACAAACAAATGGAAATCCACATATAGAAAGTTTCTATTAGAAACCACGTCGCAATACTTCGGAACCACTTGAAGCAGTTACGAAACAGAACAAATTCACATTGTAATATTGTTTAATTTGATGAAGTTAATTGAATGAGAACACACAGAACATCTCAGCCGATGTCAAACTGATTGATTTCTTGGAATGGTTCGTAAAATTGAGTTAATCCGTTTGTGTCAATCATCTCATTGATATTTCTGGGATTTATTTTGCAAAACGATATTGAACAGATTATAAGTTTGATAGAAATGGATTAAGTTGATTCAAATTTGCGGATGGCGGAACGGCTGAAGACCGCAAAGAATTTGTTATTGTTTGATGATGAAATGCTTCAAGTCTAACATTTTTCAAATAATTTTTGGCTGTAAATATGTCAAAGAATACTAAAATTGATTTTAAAATTGGTTGAAATTTTCAATGTTGTTCCAATCATCATTCATCAATTTGACAAATAGCTATTTTCATCGGATATGAGATTTTTTCTATTTTATAAAGTTAGAGATAAATGCTGAATAAAGAACAACATTGAAATGTATGCCATTTGCCTGTGATTGAATCAAAAAAATGAAACAAGGCGAAAAAAGAAAACAAACCAAAACAACAAAATCAAATCGAAGGAAGAAGAACAAAAAAAAAGGTGCATGCATGTCAGCCCTATGAAAATATCCATATAACGTGTAAATTGGATATTTGCGCTGATCTCGAGATTAATTTTGTTCACCTGGCAACGGTAGCTGTGGCCAAGGCAGCAGATGCATGATTGAAAACTGGATTTGTATGGAAGTATTGTATAAAAACCGACCCGATTGTGTGGGCAATATGAAGAAAGAGAAAGAAAAAAAAAAATAAAAAAAAATTTCATTTGTTTTTATGGTGTAAATCCGAAACAAATATGGTCAAATAGATATCAGCAACAGATTTTATGCAGGCTGCAATTGCGATTTTGATCTTTTTATATTTGCGCTTCTGGTGAATTTATGTCAGTACGTCAAATAATTATATCCTTTGCCAGTCGAAAAGCTTGACATATAATTATATCGTTCAGAATTCTCGATTGGACAGAGAAAATAACAATGTAATATGCGAGGTCGGATTATATTTTGCGTAAATTGAGCAAAACTCAATCAATAATAATCAGTTTTGTATTATTTGATATCCATTTATCTGTTCACTCACTGGTATGATAGTATTTGATATGAGTACGGGAATTTCGGTATTCGGACACCTGCTAAGTATATTCGTCATCGGAACCAACCATTTTCAACACGGGCTTATTTGATATGTGGTGTTTGGTGTTCAAAGTACGATGAACGGGATTCATGTATATGTAGACACCAATTAAATCTACCGTAGCATCCGTATCGGAGACTTAATTAGTTGCAAAGATTTCATGTATCGTTGGCGTGGAATGCTGCCTATGCAGTGCGCTTCGAAACCGATTTAATGGAAATCCAACACAAACATTGACATTGGTTGCGTTTTGTTTGACTCAATTGTCTTGTTTATCAATTGCTCGTGGCTTATTATTTAAATCATCTCATTCTGTCTCTTTCATTTTATCGTTCGAATTTGCTACGTGTACAATGTACACTGTACACAACCTCCAAACTTGACTTCATATTGTATGCATAAAACGTATGCAAAATTCATATAACAATTTTATCGCTTTTATCTTTATATGGTGACATTTTATCATTTGCCATCTTTCGAATAACAACTCCGTTTGGTTGCAATGGTGCTGTAGATTGTATATTGTACATTGTAATATTGTTAATGTTGTGTTTGGGTCTCATTATTACCAGTGAATGGCTGATAACGGAGATTGGTTCATCACAGAGTCCCGAATTTTTGAAGCGGTTCATTCGACTAATTGCATCAATTTGTTACACAAAATGAACTCAATCAAAATGAAAAAATGAACAAAAAAAGCGAAGGAAGAAGACAGTGCCTGAACAGAAGTCGTTCACTTCAGAATACAATCTTTTGGTTTATTATTTCGTGATGACAAGCATTGAATTAACCTGAATTCAACTGTATACCATGACATACGACATGTTTTGAGAGAATCAATCATAATTGCCAATAGCGGCACTCCGTTTTGGAAAATTATGGTTCTTATCAAAGAGCCTGTTTATTGCACTCAATAACAAGCAACAAAGAGGAAAAAATTCCAGAAATGTGGTTCATCGTGCATCTGAAGAAGAAAGTTAATGACAATGTTTGCGGTACAAATGTTTAAGGTGCAGCCAATTCAAATGCGAGTTCTTTATCCATTTTCATCGATTTCATTTGGAACAACATCAACAATGGGCTCTCGAACAATTGAAACAAGTTCGGTAATTGATCGATATGTTCGAGTTTATTACGACAAGTAGGTCAATATATATGCCAGTCATTATATGTATACATATGTATATCGTAAGTGTGCATTATTTTGATTTCATTAATTTTTTCATTTTCATATGATCATTTTCGTCGGGATAATTTTTCCAACTTTGTTACTAATTATTATTATTGCAAATGACCGCAAAGCACAAGCAAATTTTTAGAACAAAGTTTTCAGGGAGAGAGAGAGAGATGAATAGCTCGCAAAATTAATGCAAATTAAAATGGAATAGTCAAAATTCGTAGGAAAAAAAATTCAAATGAATGATTTGAGTTTATCGCATGTAATAATGAGAAAGCATCTACAGATTGTGTTTTGTGCATTTCGTATGACAATTAATTTCGAGTAATTATAATGCTGTCTCGTTGCGGTTGGTATTATGTATTAAATGTAAAGGAATCAGAATAAATGGTTGAAAGAATGTTAACTATAAAATAATTGTCATTTGTAGCGTTTTGGTGGTGTGCATTGTTCATTGTTCATTTGTCATTTAATTTTAATTTTAATTTTAATTCTCTCACCGAAAGAATTTTCCTTTTTTCGGTTTATTTTCACGTCATTTTTCTTTTTTCGTCGTCGCTGACATTTAATTATGGCATTGAATAATTCAGCTTTCAACTATTCATTGTCTTGAAAACGATGCCACGATTTCATCCTTGAACAAGTGTTTTACCGTAACCATGACAATTCTCTAGCTTGGTGTCTGTGCCAATCAAAAGCATTCTTTGGATATATTTCTGTCACATTTAGGCTGGTGAAATTGTTCAGTGTTCACCGTTCACCGTTCACCGCAAATTATTCATCAGTCATTTGAATGAATATGCAAAAACAAAAAACGAAAAAAAAAAACAAAACAAAAGGGAAAATAACGTTCAGGACTCAAACGACATCATAAACCATAATAAATGAATAATATTCAGCGGTTCACCGAATGCACTGTGCAATCGTTAAATCATTTCAATTCAGATGAAGTGGAATTGTGAAAATTGAAAATGTTTTTAGTGAATAATACTTATAACAATGAATATAATATTATGAACCGCATATTTAATATGACAAATGACAAACTTCTTTGTGTTATTCAATATTTAATTTTAACTTGAACAAGTCATGCCATTGTGCCATGTAACATTCAAAATAAAATGGTTTCTATCAAAATAAAATCGAAATTGGTTTTTTGTCTTCATTTTTGCACGTGGAATAACGAATCAAATTTATTCAATAGAAGTCGAGATGTGATGCAAGTAGATTTGGAGATTTGGTTTGCATTACAGGCTCTTAGGTTTGTTGTGGATAATTGATTCAATGCAAATTCAGTGAAATTATATTGAGGAAGAATTTTGAATAATAATTATGAAACGAATAGAGAATGGAGACTCAATGGAAAATCGATGATATTACTTAACGAATATTGAGATGAATGATATCTATTGTATTTTAGTTCAACTACTGACCGAGCCAATAAAAAAAAAGAATTTGATTACAGTTTGTTGTTTAACTTCTTTTGTATTCGTTGCCATTATTTGTATTATCGAGAATTTAATTTTTCCGGTCAATAAGCACTCTATTGAAGCCAACTTCAATATGTATACTCAAAGCGTTTAAAAGCAAACACAAAAAAGGGGGATAAATAACAAAATTTACGCTTCCTGAGCACGTTAAATTCGTTCACAATTTTTATTTTTATTTAACCTTTAACATTTTTTTTTTTGTTTCGGTTTCATTTTGTTCGTTATTCGTTGAGAATATGTCGGCACTGAAATCGGTCCGCTCAGTTTGGAGTTCATCGCCAAAGTGTTTCCTGTGCAATGGAAATGGAATCGAATAAAAAAGCAAAGCGAATGAGATAGCAGTAACAACATAAAGATGGGCAAACCGCCAGCGGCTAACACAACGTGCAAACAAACTGAAGTAATACAGGCATCAAGAGAACATTCTACACATACTCACACACACACACACAAACACACACATATGCTGATCAAATTATGAATATGTTTTGTGTTCAAATATCGCGATTCAAAGCCCGATGGTCAGTTAGCGCATGAACACCTGCTCTTTTGAACATTGCATTTTGATTTGGTCGATGCTTTATCGGTCTTGTTCGTGTGTTTGTTCCAAGGGGAAAAGTACTAGACTGC
>GL501467.1:68863-80026 GCA_000149185.1 Mayetiola destructor | reverse complement strand
TATAGAGTGCAGGCATGAAAAGAGACAATTTTGTTCTACTTTTTTCTTTTCTTGGTAAATAATACCCATCAAAATGATACTGAAGTATTAAGTGCCCGAGCGCCAGAGAACCAAATACCAAAACGAAAGTTTATTTGAAAATAATCGAATTTTCAATCGATAAAATTCATTCGAAGCCTGAAGCTTCAAAAATATCAAAAGGTATGCAATTTTATTAAAATTGTCTGAGCCTGAAGTCTGGAAGCTTTAAACTGATATCGTTTCGATGAAACATTGGATTATCGCGCATACGATAAAGAACAAGAGTTTGTGAGTTGTTGGATGTTAGTAATCGTTTGACATTGGCAAGTCGATCTGTGTGTAGAAAATGACATGAAAAATAATAATGTTGAATTATGTTAACAAAGTTGATAATATTGAAAAGTCGACAAATCCACTTGATGTAATATATGTATGTCTTTCGTTGTGTGCATTTGCCATTGCGGTTCTCATGCACACAAAGACACACGCACGCTCACACACATATAAAAAAAAAAAAAAATTCGTTTAGAAGTTGAACTTTTGCTGTGCACATCTGATTATTATTATATCAAGCTTTAGAACCATGAAATGTTTGTTTTTTTTTTGCTATTATTTTTTTTGTATTTTGCCACAAGGCCAAAGAGCGGTTTGAGAACCAAAACTACGATTTCGTTTTAATTTTAACCAAATTTTGGAAACCAGACATTAAGCATTTACTTCTAATTTCATGGCAGTGTATCTCACATTTTAATGGAATCAGTGTGCACTATGCACGATATAAAATAAGCAAAACAAATTGAATTATGTGCAAATCATTGATTTGGAAAATTGAGGTTGATGGATAGCATCGTTGTTTCGTTTTCATTTTTAAATATAATATTATTATTTTTCGGGTGCTGAATATTTATTTTTTTCTTCTCATTTTCAAATTTCTCATTTTGTTTCTCGTTTTTCCTTATCAGTTTTTTGCAATGGTTCCAATGATGTTTTGTTGTTGTCATCGTTCACCCGCTGCTTTAAATGGCATTCAAAAAAAATGTCAAACGAATAGGCCCGACACTCATTCGGCACAATATATTAAAATCTACGCACGATATCATGCGATTATATTCTGTATGAAGCATATAACGACAGACGGCAAGACAACAATCGCACAAAATTGTCGATAAACTTTTTGTTCGTTTCTTTGAGGCTTTATTCAATCGTCGTGAAGTATTCCGTTTCTGTTGGAAGAATCAACGTTTTAATGAATAATAATAATTGAAAGATTGAAAATTGAAATGCGGTAAACGTTATCGGCGATAACATTATATGTCAAACATTGATTTAACACACAAACTGAATGAGCAAACAATCCGATTTCAGTATTTTTCTTTTCGTTCATCATTTGGTATTTTGATTCGTGTAGATTTTAAAGACGCACTAAATCCTCTTTAAAGTACACCAATAAAGTAGTTAGAATTGAATGTAGACAAAAAAAATATATGCTAAACGATGCATTCACAATGTTAACATCCATTTTCAAATGTGAACGTAAGAATGAAAATGTGTCTCATTTGCAATTATTTTATAGTTTTTACTTTTCTAGCTTATTTTCTGAACTTTTGGATGATTTTATTTTTCATTTGCCATTCGGTGCATTTTTCCACTTACTTAGCCGATTTTTTACACCAAGAATATAAATGACAGTGTCCGTATTATGGACGATTGCACATATTTCAATTTACTAAATTGATTGGATACAACCAACGGAAAATCAAAAAAATGGACGAGTAAAAGAAATTCTCGGCTATTTTCACGATTTGATTCAGCACACAATTTTGGCTATTTTTTGAACGGAAATTTCCATCGCAAGTTGCGGACGACATTGGTTCCAGATTTGAGGAGAGTAAAAACTAAAAAAAAAAAAATAACAAAATGAAAAAAGAAAAAAGATGAATCGACATGTATGAAGACTTTTGAACAGAATGGCCAGCTGTTTGCAATGCAATTGTATCAAGCATCCACGGAAACATAGAATTTAATTGTGAAAATAAAAAATATGAAAAGTGATGCATGAGCACGAAAAACCGTAGCTAGAAACTGTGAAGCACAGTAAATTTCCAAGAATTTTTCAGTTGAGCGGTCAAATTTTCTGTCATTTTAGTGCTTTAAGTATGACTCTGTCTTCTATTCGACAAGGAAAAACAAACTGTTACAAATATAGTAAAGGTTTTGTGTTGCAGAAAAGCGAATTGATAGGAAAAATTGAAATAAAATTTCACGTTTAATACAAGTTTGTCATCTACCATGAACAATTGTCCAAATGGAAGAAAATGACTTGGCTATAAATGGAAGCACATAATCTATTGTACAAAATATTATTCTCGAATATTGAATCGTGGAGTAGTTGAGTTTGGGGTCGATTCGATAGTTTCATCGGTCTGAGTCTAGGAACGAACGACATACTCGTTGCATGGTGCTATTTATTGTGAATGGTGGAACGTCAACAAAATAAAAAGGACAAAATGCAATCCATTTTTGAAAAAAAAAAAAAATAAAAAAACTGCAAATGGAAAGAGAATTTCATACATTCCATAAAAATTAAATAGCCATCTCGTCTATTTTTAATGCCTTCTTTTTGTATGAATCAACAAAAATAAAAATCTAACAAGAAAAATGATTCTTTATTTACGCTCGAATTCCGTGCAATCATTATTATGGAACATTTTCCATTAATGGTGAGTGCATTTTTGTTTAAACTCATTCAATATTCTGCTACGGGATTTAACATTTTCAATATGATTCGTGCTTATGATTTCTTTGTTGTTTTATTTGTATTTAAAATTTTCTTATGTTTTTCCATTTCATTTTCAACTGAATCGAATTCATTTTCAATTGAAGATTGAACATTGTGCACTGAACACTAAGCAAAGAGCATATTTATAAAATTAAATGGTTTCCAATTGTTTCATGTTGAGGCGAAAGAAATTTTTCAATAGTGAAAGAGATCTGTTTCGTTTTTGTTGAAAATTTCATTTAAAAGAATGAATAACTTTGAACGCATACTCACACAGATTGTCCTACTTCAATAACATAATCACGCACATGAAATAAGATAGAATTAATCAATATGCGCCAGATATGAAGACAAATAAAAATTAAATAACGCGAGCGCTTCTATGTTCAAAAAAAAAAACCATAGAAATTATTATTATCAGATTGTTAAGAGAGCTTAGAGAGGAGGCAAGAAAAGGTGAATAATGACAGCACAAGAATAAAAAGCCTCAAAAAGAAATGAATTCTCGATGGAAACCGCAAAAAATTTATCCAACATTAGTTTCATTATGTGTTAGGTGTTACGTTATCCACAAACGTTTCGGATACGTTTTAAAAGCACGTTCAATCGAAAAGATTTAAAATGCCATTTTCAGCTGAAAAATTGGTTCGTAGACGAGAAGTGTTCTCGAAGTGAGTGCTGGTGACAAGCAACATAAATTCCGTTTTTCATGGACTCAAATTTACAACATAGAAATATTAAAAACCCTTAAAGATTGAAATGCTGTTTGCAACGGAAATCGAAAGGTGTCACCGTAAAACAATTTAATAAAAGAACGAATGAAACACACGCAAGATCTGTCCGACTAACGAATCTACAATAATTATTATTGAAAATTGTTTGCAAAACATGCCACAAATCATATTGCGTTTTCAATTCCACAACAAAACTAATGGACGATATGGTTTTCTATGCTTAAGTGATTTATTAATATTATTCGAATTGTATGCAGCACTTTGAATGCTGAATGGGATAGAGAACAGAGGCAAAAATAAAAATACAAAAATTAAAAGGCAGAAAAGAAACGAAAAAAATTGAGAGAAATATTTTGATTGCAATTGAATGAGAAATAACACGAATGCAAAAATGGAATTGCTTTGATCATAGATGTTTAATTTAATTATGTTCTTCCCGTTTTTTTATCTACAAATTTTCCCAGCAAGTTCGTTTCGCGGTTTTTTTTATTTTGAATTAAATATTTCTGTTAGCCATATCATTTCGTTCTATTTCCCCTTCTTCGATTGCAATGTTATTTATTTGCTATGGAATATTTTAGAACTTTCCTTATTTCTCCCTTTGTCTTGAATGAAATGTGATTGTTTTTCCTGTCTCGTTGTTTCTTTTTCATTAAATTTATGTAAACCAATCCAAGTGACGAAATGAGTTCCCAAAAATGGTTTTCATGTGTTTCAAATTCGAAACAGAAACAAAAATAAAGAAAAAAAACTCTTCAACATCATTGGTGCATGCGAATACTTTTCCAGGATATTCGATTCCTTCTCACAAACGCAGTAGTCAAAATCAGACTAAATCTGATTTGTTTACATTTTTTTTCAATGCTTAAGAGACAAAAGAAAAATGGTTTGCAACAGTAACCGAATATTGAATTAGTTTTTCTCAATCATTTTCAATGTGCACAAACAAAACGAAGAGAGAAAAAGTATCGTCTTTTATAACTGTTCAATGTTCAATTCATCCATTCAATTCATACGTTTTCTATGTATTGGATTTAAGATATTGTGGCTGATTTTTGTCTATATTCCATACCGAAAATATGCTTTTTAGCAATCAATTGTAAGAAAAAAGAAATCAGTAAACTTCTTGTTCTACACGTTTCGTTCTTTGGCTACTACACACATGCAACAAATTTGACGGCATTCTTTTCACAATAGAAAAAAAAATTCAACAATAAAAATTTTGTTCAATTACCAATCAATGAAAAACAATGGATCATTTTCAATGTTTCTTTTTGTTCGAATTTCCATTTTAATTTTCTTTTCGATTCAATTTTTAAATAAATATTTTATTCGAGTCTTGAATGACAGGAGTTAGGATTTTAATTATTATTATTATTATCAATCAAACCCCCTTCTGATTTGAAATCGAAAAGAAGTTTTTGAATTGGTTTTCAATCATCGAAAACGAAAAAGATCTTTCGGAATTGCCCTTGGCCGTTTGAAGATATTCATTTAAATGAAACGCTGTCACATTTCAATATTTCAATATTCAAATATTTTCGGTCTACGGTCATAATAAATAATTAATTAATCTGTACATTAGTATTTTTGAAATTTTGTTCACAACCAATTTTTCTTCTTCTTCTTCTTTTTCACGGTTATCACAATAATACACGAGCGCTTGACATGAATTGGCTTCATGTCGGAAACCCACAGGGAAAAAACGATATAATGGTATCAATTCGTTTCATAATATTCACAATAAATGTTCGGATTGGATATGGAAATTATCATAAAAATGTCCACCATTTTTCTTTCTTACATTGTTCGTGTGCCCCATTGAATGAACTTTGAAAGCTTCGTATTTCAATTTTCTTTTGAATGTTGATATTGTTGTTATGGTCCACATCATTGTCATCTAAATTTTATCATAATGTTTTTTATGAGCCATATTTTTACCTTCTTTTTTCATTTGCTAAGCATACTTTAAACATACCTGCGTTGGAAATAAATATAAATAATTTTTTTTCTCAAGGTTTTCCCTTTCACTGGCAATTTTTTTCAGACAAAACATCACAAAAATGCTAAATAAGATCCGGAGCAGGAACGCAATCATTTATAACCACCGTAAATTGTGATTCGGTTTTGTATGGGCCATGTATCTCAATTTTAATGAATGTCAGCACTTCATATTCAAAAAAATATTACATTTATAGATGTGGCAAATGGCACTGGGCACAGAATTCCGGAAATATGGATTCAATCATTTGCGTATGAATGGCTTTTCCATTGAAATGATTTACATTTATTTGTATTGAAGGTCTAAATTTATTCAAGATTATCCAAATCCATAAATTCAAATTGATCTTATCAGAACTATTACTAAAGATTGAAAATTGAAAACCAATGATTGACACTGACGGCTCAATATTCTTGTTTGTATTAATTTAACTTCAATTTTCCAATCATATCAATCAATCAAACGGTAATTTAACGATTGAATTTTATAAATCAATTCTTAGCAGCTCAATAGTATTAATAATTAATGAAAGCTTCAAACGAATCCACACATCTTCATATCAGCCAGGCGTTTAAATTGCAGTAGCATTCAATCGGTGTTCATAACTTTTTGATCCATCAATGCACTGATATTTCAATTCAATGGCTAAATTGGCAGATTTGGAGTGTTCGGTGATTGTAGATTCCTGAAATATTTATTCTATCATCTCTGAATGAACAATGAACAACCAGCATTAATGTTCAATGTTCACACGCAACCTTAAATGGCAAAAGTGAATTTGATATTTTTTTCGGTGTCCATCTATTGTAAATTCATATCACAATTGCCGTTGCCTCTTCATTCAACCGTTAAAGGTAATTGACCGATAAAAAAAAACTCACTTTCAATAATGTTATTTTAATATTTTACCCAAACTTCGCTCATCACTTCAAAAACTTTTTGAAAATTACCCTCAATGCAGCTATGTGTGTGCAATGTGCAATGAGAATTTTTATTATTGATCGAAATGCGTGATTGTGTTATAGCCGATGGGCTTTTCAAATGAGTAACCGATAATGAAATTAATTAAATGGAAAATGGATGCGTATCTATGTGATGCAGACAGGAGTCGATATCATGTACATAATATTCACGCATAGACCAATCCAGGCTATGCATGCTATCGCAAATACTGTGTTTTCCCAGTCCGAAGTAGCGTGTGTGTAGAGATTAGAGTGTAGAATGCTTACTAGAAGCTTTCAAGAGTCCGAAAAACTTAAATGCATCATTTCAAACGTTGGTTGTGTGTTTTTTCCTCATTTTGGCCTTATTATGCATGTGCCATGTGGATAACACGTCTGCAGTGTACGACGGGTTTTTCTTTCTATTCGTGAAAAGTTTTCCAGCACGCAGTAAATGTTCGTATCAACTCACATTCACTATTGATTTCATACGAAAAGTATACCGAGTACCGAGGTAATTTTTTTTTTTTTTCAAATATCATTTAGTTCATCAACTAGATTATTATTATTATTATTATCATTATAATTCGATGTTCGCAATTTATGCAAATATATTCGCCATAACTTTTCGATTAGAGTGAATCGAATAAGAATGTTCGTATTTCGTACCACAGAACAATAATAATCAAATATGAACGCTCCACCAGGTAAAATATCCTTCACAGAAAGAAAATGTTAGTCATGTTAGTTACGCAAGTGATTATTTATGATTATGAATCGATTCGATTGTCGAAAAGAAAATACAGAACAATTCTTGAGTCTTCGACTTGGATCGACACTTTACGCTCTACACATTTGAAATCGATTTCTCAATGTAATTCAATTTCCATAGGGAAAAATAGCAGCTGACAAAATTCTCTGTTCCCTCCAGGTCCGTCTATTTCTTTCCTTTTCATTTGATCTATCGTCTAACGTATTCGTTGTATGCTATACATTGTACACTGTACAATGTAAAGCGCTAAAGTCATATGAAAATTCAAATGATTCAGAAAGCGTAAGCGACAGCTGTTTTCAGCTTTTCGAATGCGGCCGGACTGAAAATTGATTATAAATTTTGTGTAAAGTCTTCTGAAAAGCATCCAAAGTGTGACATTTGGACAAAAACCAATCGGTTTTTTTTTGTTCGTTCTCATTTCGTCAATTCTTATTTGTTTCATTTATATGGATGAAAAATTCCGTGAAACATTCTTATTTCTATCGATTCTTATTTTGTATTCAAATTTGTGTCTAGTGTCTATGTGGTGATATGACTGTGACTAAAGATGTTAGTTGTTTGTTTACATTAGAATATGGAGAATGAACTGATTTTGGAATCGATTTCAAGTTGCACATTACGATATCACTTCAAACGTAATGTTTGTTTTTGTTTGTTTGTGTTACATAGTTTGATGGATGATTTTGAATGTTGTATTCGAATGAAAATAAATCAAATACCAAATTCTAAGCACTTGACAATCCTTTTCGACACAATTGACATTGATTTCCAATCAGATGCAATCCAATGGAAAAGAGATATGCATAAATTGTGCAAAAGGGCTCGTTCATCCCCATCTCTATTGCCGTTTTCATTCGGATCGCACTCTACCACTCAAAACGATCAAGAAGAATGATGTGTGCATCAAGTCAAATTAAATCACATTTCATTTTCTGAAATGAGCGGCAATATTCTATGACTGGATTTGCATAGGGTTTGTAATTTTGTACATGCGTGGCATCTGCCTCTGTCAATTGCACTTTATTCGATATTTTCTCTTCTCGTTTTCCATTATTATTATTTTCCATTTCATTTTCTATTTTATGCCATTTATATCAATGGTTTCAATAAATTCTTTCTTTCACGCGCCATCGCCATTTATTGAGTAGTAGTAGTTTTTTTTTTTGTTCGTACTTCGACGTACCAAAGTATATGAAAATAAATGAAGATGCAAAATGTTTAAACCCATTCCAAGAACGTGAAATGTGACAAAGAAAAATCATGTCGTCGTAGTCTGTATTCGTTTCGTTTTTTAAACATTGAATAGTTGTGGCATTATCATCACTTCAAATGTGGGGAATGCTCTTTATGTAATACGACACTCCATACAGCATATACTTGACTTACATTACAGCCAATATATCAAATAATACACATGGAATTTTTCACCGAAACCAAACTGATGCCTCCCCCCATCCCCCTACCCCAACACAAACGGCATATGGCAAACGATTCCAAACACATACATTTCAAGGACTATAGATCCAAATTGATACAGTTAAGTTGAATAACTAGCATTGGTTTTGTCATATGGAGAGCATCTGTATATTTTCACAGAAGGTAAAACAAAAATGGATTTTATGTAGCCATACAATCAAAGCAAAATGCAGAATACAAAATGCAAAATACAAAATGCAAAATATATTGTATCAAAGTGCATTGGAAAAAATGCGATCGAACTAATGTATATTTGATTTTTGAATGCATAGCTGAAATCAGGACTTGTTGTTTCCGATGGAACCAAGCAGACAGACCGAACAAATTATTTAAAACAATTGTGCATTGTGCATGATATTGAGTATTCGAAGAATGAACAGAAAATGGACTAGAATTCGAAAAAATCCTATAATGTGATTGTCTTTCGCAAATGGACTTTGATATCAAATGATGCTGAACTTGTAGCATTACTATCTGTCCACTGATAGATCTTATTAATTCAAATAAGGCAAAGCTTATAAAATAGAATACAATGCTATAGCATTGAATATTACGTTGTTCTCTTTTTGGCTTTATTTGGACAGATGAAATTGAACTCAGAACAAATGGAAAATTGTGTATGCAAACTAAGAATTGCAACCAGTTTGCCATAGTTACTTCTGAAAATTTGCGTGAAATCTTATGTTTTCATTTGCCGCAGCCGGTCTTTTGTAGATTTGCTTTTGTTTTTCATTCCATTCCTTCGTGTGCAATAGTATTTTTGTCGGGTGAATATGGAATGATAAATCTATCGGTACAAGTGCATTATAATTATGTATTATCATTCATGGTGTACACTGTACAATGTGCAAGACAAGTTTTCTCTTCTTTTTTTTTACTTTTTGTCAATATTTACTGCTTACTTTCTGAGCAATTTCACACAGGAGACAGGAGTTTTATATCAGTAGAAATTCTTCGAATTTATTTCGACCAATTTTAAATGTGTTTGGAATTGAAAAGGGCCCCAAACGGATTGGTCTATTGTCACTCGTTTTAAGCTGGTTCGTTTGAATAAATGAATATACCATCGACCATTCACTAGTCATTGTAAATTCACGGCATACCCATTAAATGAGTGTGCATATTTATAGGAACTAACCACCACTTCACATGGTTGCCGTGTGATGTTCGGATTCACTATGCAGCTCAATGTTCAATGTGATAACGTTGAAAATGTTTTGGAATTCTAACATTCAAATTCGTATATTAGTTACGTTTCGTTTTTTGTTTAGTACAGAGTACAGTATTATGAGAACATTTCACTGTTGCATTTGCCAGCAAGGCCATTAGCAAAAACAAAAGTCAATTCAGAACGGATGTGGAAGCTGTTTATGTTTAATATCGAACTCAATATGACTTTTCTAAATTTTCGATACAATTAGAAAAAGTGGAAATGAGGCCAACGGTAAGCACAATTATCAATTGTTTATGGATTATTTTTTTTCGACAATTTTTAAAAATGAACAAGTTAAGCATTTCCAATTCGAAGACTATATTGACTCTAGAAGGGATCCACTCTAAAACGAGCGCACGGGCAAATAAATGCGAAAAAATATTTCACACAAGAAAAACTAAGCGAAAAAAAAAACAAAAAAACAACAGCACCGATTCAGAAAATAAATCAATGTTTGTTAGATGCTTATCGGAACCATCAACCATATCAACGAATATATACTATTCAATGCACTACTATTTAATATCAAGCTAAAAAGTTAGCTCTCACTCTCACGGCCACAAAGAGCTCGTTCATTATTTCGAAGTTTTACACATTTCTTCAAACAAAAAGTTTTCTTGTAAGCCAAGCGCCCTTTTGGTTTTCGGAAAACTTTTACCTTCTACAGTGCAATGTAAATGAACATTGAATACATAGGAGGTTGAAGAGAACAGCTCATGCTCTTCATCCAATTGGTTCACATATTTGGTGAACTTTGCACAATAATATACAGAATTGAGCGTATGATTAGCACATAAATCTACCCATTCATTCAAATTGAATCATTTTTGTTTTATGGTCCTTTTTTCACAAGTCATTCCATCGGCACCGGCACAATAAACATTGAACACAACAAATTAATGTACGAGCAATTTACTTTTAATTTCCTTAGTTTGGTTTTTGTGAATTGTGTCATCATCATGTAATCTCACGACAAAAAAAATAATAAGAAAAACATTGCAGATACGGGATACAGTCATTGCGGATGTCTGATGGCTCTCTCTCGATTTAATTCAACCGATGAGGTTCTACAGCAATTCAAGATTCTTAAAGCACTTCGGCTCGGGGGTGAGAGCAAGGAGGTTTTAGCAGCAAGTTTAGCAAGCAGCAAGCTTATTTTCCATAGCAGAAGCGAGCACGTATTGTACCCTACATCCCTGCTTACTTGGTGCGTATATCTGTT